>MU911994.1:29725-86036 GCA_036418165.1 Cooperia oncophora
CCAAAATCACTCTGTAAATTACGCACAAAGTAGCTACAGAATCGCAAACAGGACTATCAAAGTCATTTATGGTCTGTAAGCCAATATTAGTTACAAGCTCACGAACTACACAACATCTCAGTTCGACAACTCGGAATTTACACCGCGGATTCAACGGACATTTTCACAAATTTAGAAACCATGACCTCATCCTAAATAAACAATGCAAGCAACTTCTCAACATTCGCTTCAAAAATTGCTAACACGATCTTTTTTGCCACTAATGGTTACCAATGTTTTCTATACAGATGGTAAAGAATTCGAGAACAAACTACAGATATTACAAAGTCCAGCGATTTGATATACTTTATTGACTATCTTCAGTAACAGCTTTTGTCTCTTTGCTAATAATACGTTCAAGCAGACCAAAGGTGTCCCACAAGGAGTAATGTTAGTTCACTGATTGGCAGAACGCACGATCTTAACCGCCCCTTCTGTCATAGACGGTACTGGGGCTGGGACCTATGCTAACTCTAAAAAGCTTCAAATAAAAGTAGGCTGCTTCATTTCCATATAGAATATATGGATGATTCTGCATGAAAACAACCAAACTGATGATGATGTGGCCCATGATTCGTTCTCAAGTTTATCAACAATCCACCCCCTCTCAGTTTAAAAAAAAACTCATAATAGTGGAAGTCTCTAGCAATTGATATTAGATTTTAACACTTAATATTTACGAACGGTAAACTTAGTACCAAGCTTGCATAAAACAAGTAGATTTTTAGCCTTTCAATGTTAAGGCAAGATTTCCTGTTAGAGACACAAACATCTCCTCTTATTTAACAAATCCTCTGTTATATATACCGACTTTTGAGCACCGGTAGCGAACATCTTTGTTCGTTCTTCCACGTTTGGCGTCAGCAAAATAACGGAATATGGTCAGCTATTCTACTGAAAAATGGCTTACGACGAAGATTTTATTATTAATAGCATTGTTAAGCTTTACAAAAATAAATTCATAAGCTACAAATACTCAATCGCAAATAACTATAGAAAGATAAGTAGACCCGTCACAGGTATTCTCATTTGCAGCGGTGCTCAATACTAATTCTCCTCCTTCATCTATACTTTTATTTGTTTTAATTCTTGTATTCCGCTTAGACCTTGTCGTACAGTAAACATTCTCTCAGTGGGTTTAGCCTGTTAATGAACCCATTTTTCCTTCCTCCTACTCGTTTTTCTTAATACTCACATCGGGTTATATCACTCTTTCATTATTATGCATAATTCATCATCTTGACTGCATGAACTTTGCATGTGAGCCCCTCCCTTTTTTTACATGCTCTCTCATGTTATCCTATTTCTCAACACCTTCCCTATGTAGTCTATGTCCTCATGTCGTTAACCTGTCGCACTGACGAGCTCGGGGGTTGGCTAGACAATGATGATTCGTCTGCGACACCGAGCGAAAGGGATCATCTGTGTTCTCGAGTATATTCCTTTCCCAATGTTTGGCTTTCTTTGCTTCTAGTTGGTCAATTAACTACGAGAATCAAGGTGATAAGTGGCGTGGACGAGTTGTCCGGCTATGTGGACGGCTACAGAGACTCGGTAGAGGTGGTAATTACGGCCAGCAGCGTCCCAGTTACGGTATAACTGCTGCCAACCACGCCATCCGATATACACCCGAATCACCCAGTGGGGGGAAGGTCGCAGGTGGGAATCGTTGATCGTGACACGACAGTCCAATGATGTGGAGTGTAGGTTTGGCGGTGTTGCGGGATTCTGTATTAATACAGAAGAAGATATAGTAGATTGAAGCTATGGGGTCATATTATACTTTATCTTATGAAGAACACATAACCATATGATGAGGGACATACCGATTTATTTCCTTCCACTAGCTGAATACTCTCCCTGGGGATGCGCCACGTCATGTCGTAAAGTAACCGTTCTTTTCTGAAAAAGTCGGCATTAAAGTCGCGGTGTGCCGGGAGAGTTTTTCGCCACTCACTGTTTCAGGTAAATAAAATACGAAAGTGGGGAAATAGTTGCCAGAAAAATCATGATGCCAACAAGAACGAAATATGACGTGTAGTCGCAATCGGAGCCAGTAAAACCGCAATAAGGGACTGCTTTCGGTAGCTGCCCATTGCTCGATGACCAGTAGAATTGTATTATTTCATGGGCTACCTAAATATGATTGATTAGAAGAGAAAATTTCGACAATTCAGCCGTAGTGGTTGCTACTTTCGAACCCATCAAAGATAGCATGTGCACAATGGATGCGCATAACTGGCTAGAAGCTCATTTCTCATGGTGGATGTCCAGCAAAAGTGCATGTCGCGCGCCGTAAGACGAAGCTGTGCTCGACAATCAAATGAAGGCGTTGAGGCCTGGTAGGTTGCCTCAGAATGGGGTGGCTCGTGACATGGAGCGTTTTTTGAATACCATCTGTTGCATGTTGCCGGAGAACATGCATGAAACACATAAATGATTTTCGTTTTCCTAAGCGGCTCTAGTAATGTCATCAAGAGGAGTGAAGGATGGCTAAAAGCGGGTACTTTCAATCATCTCGCTGAGCTCTGTGTCATTGGTGATGTTCACTATAATACTGCTTCCACGTTGTGAAAAACCGACAGTTTAGTCTGCCGTGCTTCATGATTGTCAAAGTCAAGAAGACAAGGGTGAGAGCAGAGCGAAGGTCGGTGGTGGAAAATGCGTAAGGTAGAAGAGAATATCCTTAGCCGAAGAATACTGAAGGCTGGGCTCCCGACCCACATGGGCCAATCCAGGACACCTGGATTCACGCAGTCGAGGTCATCCTACAGTGTGCAAAGGGAGCCCTGGGAGAGATGCGCGGCGGCATCAGAGGAGACAAGGCAGCCCAGTTCCGGAACGAAGAAATCCAGGGGATCGTCAGGCAGAAGAAGGAAGCATACAAACGCTAGCAAAAGACAAGAAGCCCAGATGACTTCGCTGCTTTTAAGAGCAGCCAAGCGACTCGCCGAGCAGCCGTTCTAAGGCACAAGCAATACGGAAATGGACGCCCTGGTAGAGAAGCTGGAGAGCCGAGGAGGGGACCAGTTCCTCCGCTCGCCCTGGAAAACTGGCACCCGCGCTGCCAAAGGACATCAGGGTCATAAAGACTGTGAGAGAGGCAGCAATAAGGAACCCAGCTTGAAGTCAGACAAAAGGCTGGGAAGAACTACTTGCAAGGACTACTGAACGAAAATCCCGCCGCAAGTAGTCCTACAGATAGAGGCGACAGCAGGCCGTAACAAGTCATCACCCCTCTTAGCGGAAGATGAAGTCCGCTGTGAGCTAGGAAGAATGAATTGGAAAGCTGTTTGCCAAACGGGGTAGCCGATAGAGCATGGAAGCACCTGGAGAGCATGGAGTGAGTTGCTCACAGACTTCCTAACGGTTATCTAACGTTGAAGGAAAGGATGCCAGATGCGTGAGGACAGAGGCAGCAATCGCCTCCGTCTCAAAACCAGAAAAAGGGACCGAACGAGATGTTCCAACTACCGGGGCGTCAAGTTGACTCCCGCATACCATGAAGCTGTAACGCGACGCCCCTGTCCACCACTAGCTGAGTGGAACTTGTCTTATCTCGCAGGAACATTCCGACACACTTAGAGAGAGAAATATACACACACATACAACGTTCCGGGAACACCATCATCTCTATAAGTCGAGACTGTCAACAGATCGGGGCTATGCTAAGCACTGTACCAGCACCGCGCCGACTACACACGACCAGAACTCAGGAAATCACACGAGTTGGCGGTACACCAAGGATCAGCCCTCAAATCACATTATAACATACACTCCTCGACACTACATCATCGGCCAACAGAACTACACCACTGGAAAACCATCCTCGTACGCACACACTCACCCTGAATAGCGGACAGCAGGAAAAGAACTCAGGATGCAAGTGGGCAGCGGTGGTAGGATGTGCTCGATGAAAATGGACTCCCGGCTAAAACGTGAAGAAGAACCAAGCTTTATGGCTGAAAGGTGTAACGAACCCCATCGTGGACTGGCCATGGCGACAGCATCTACAAAGGGTCGAATGGTCTTCCAAATGACTGGGGAGCACCTAGCACTGATTGCCGACGTGGACCAGGCGATGCAAGGCCCGAGCTCAACCCAGCCGATGAAATGGAGGGGAGTCCAGTCCATATGCGACCGGGCGCTGCTGCGAGAACGCTCAAGTGCATAGGTGTACGCGGTCGGTGGTTAAGGGCCTAACAATCTCTACGGCAGGGGAAGTGCTGGCCTATCTGCAAGAACCATAGAAAGGCAGGCTCACACTTAGCTGAAATGAAGGATGCTCATGATTGGGCCTGCGGCTGAACACGACTCGACAGAATCAGGAACGAGGACGTCAGTACGGTCACACAGACGGCTCCGATCCAGCTGAAGGCACGAGAGCAGCGCCTGCGATGGTATGGGCACGTACTGAGAAGGCCTGAGGACCACTCAATAAGGAAGGCATTATAGTTTGAAGCAGAGGGCAAGCGACCACGAGGAGCCTCAAAAAAGAGATGGAGGGACGTCATCAAGAAGGACCTCACTGAAGTGAAAGCCACGGCAGAAGATGCAGTGGATCGGAACAAGTGGCGACGTCTAACACAAACAGCGGACCCTGCGAAGGCGCGGGACTAACGCTAGGGAGAAGAAGAAGAAGTTACAGAAGAAAATCTAGAATAACTGAATAGAGACCTGAGTATAAAATCAGCGCTGGATTATGAAATCAGGCTTCATAGAAGGAATGTGCGCAGCTCAGATTTATCCGAGGTCGGACCAGTAGTTGCTTATAATGGCGTTCTCCAAGTGTGTGGAATGTGAAAGATTCGCTTCAGAGGTACAGAGAAGGACGAGCGAAAAAAATAGTGGCCGGGGAGGGCCTTACAGTGTCTACCCTGCAGAAAAAGCGGATGGATGAAGTCATACGCTGAATGTCTGACCACAGAGGCTGGAGTTGAGCTCCCCTGCGCGACTGACATTCCTGCTGCAATCGTTGCTCGAGTTATTTCCGAGAAATTGAGGGTAGTCAAGAGGGTACCTCATTTTCTAGTATGAGCACGAACGCAGAAGAGGTACGTAGCAGCGATGTCCTCCGCCTAAGACGTCATTTGCGACTATAAATGCGCACGTAGCCCTAGACGAATTGTGGGTGGTCTTGTACTCCGAGCCAAAACTCAGAAGCGTCAAATTTGTATGAGCAGATGAGAAGCCGCCCGAGTCCTGTCATCAAGAGTTACGTGGGCTTAAGCGGATAATCATCATGGTAATAAATTCCTTCACTACGGTTTTCGAGCGGCTCTATACACAGAACGAAACGTCGCTGTCGGTGTATATTGCTTGAAACTCTCAAATAACATCGACAAATGAATGGTTCCCGCACGACCACCAGAAAGCCTCCATTAATCACAGTGCGAGGCCCCGAGTAACCTTGTTATTAGGCAGAGCTCCGACAAAAACAATGCTGAGAGAAGAGACAAGAGTACTAAAAGTTCAGTCTCCTTATTTGCCCGACCTACAGATGTGCAGTTCCACCCGTTCTGGTCAGTCAAAAGTACGGTCCATTTGGTAAACGCTATGTCGTTCTGTCATTCGCCAGGAGTGACATCAAGAGCTCTGCTCGTATTCTCTGAAAAAAAACGAAGGTGGAAGTGGTCCAAACGCTCCCGGAGCACTGAGAACGGGCACTGACAAATCGAACCTTTTGCACAGCTTTTTGATTCCACTCTTCTAGAACTACGGGGGTTGCGATGAAGAACGAATGGTGACTTTCTTGTCGACTAGCGTTGATTATGGAAAGTTTTGCTTTCATAAGGGTAAATAAGGACCGAAGTAGGCGTCGCTAGAGGCTCCTTGGTTTGGTGGACAAGCTGAATATAGTCACATTTCCTGATCGGGACACAATGTATTGGTGTAGCCTCATCGCCATAGGCGAGCGTGCATTAACGTGTACTATGAAGATATCAGGCCGTTATGGAAAAAAATTAATGCGCGACGTAGGTCATTTTTTCATGGCTGTTGGAGCAGATTGTAATTGTCAAAGCTGCCCTAGTACACAGCAGCATTCCCTTACAAAATCGTCAACGAAGCCGTTCCTCATCTATATCAGTTTTTGTTTCTGCTAGCGGGTTTTCCCTTTTGAGAAATCCTGTGGAGCTCATGTGTCTGGTTTACGTGAGAAAACCGGCTTTCTTTACCAAATACCATTTTGTCCAGTAATCCTTTCAAGATGAATAAAGGAAAAAATTAACCACTCGACCATTTTGTCAAACTGGTACAACTCACGGGATCTATCGCAAAAAAATTTCTCAATATCGAGATTAATAAGAAGCACAAGGGTTGTCATATGGGTGCAACAAAAAGATTGCCAGAATACTGGTGGTGTTTTTGGCTGCGCTTCCAGGGTGACGAGTAAATAGCAATCATTTCTTGAATGTGACCCACGTTCAAGTAGGTTGCCTATCTGCGGATAAAATATCTTCAGTTCCCTGGACCTGATACCAACGGAAAACTTTGGCATGGTGAGCAACATTTTTTCTGAAGAGGCCGCAGGTTTGAGCTGCCTTGATTATGACGGAGATACTCTACAAGAACTCATCGTGTAGACCAGGTGGTACCTCGACTTTCAGAAGACTTCGAAGCTTTGAAAGCCGCCCCAAACCTGTACCACAATCGTGTTCAGAAACCTCGAAAGTCAGTTACTACTATATGAGGATTAAATAATTTGAAATATGCTGCGTTTTTCTTAGAACAGTTTGGTCAAGAAGTTGCTCGACTTCCTTTCTAGCCTAATAATACACGTCTTTTCTCGTATCTGCGCACATTTCAGTAGTGACCGATGGCCTCATATCTACTACTTTCAACACTATTATCGTTCATGGAGTGGGAGTGAGGAGCGCCATTAAGGTACCATATAAAAAGAAAGCCAGGTATGAGCTAGAAAAAAAAACCCAGTGAAGAAAGTATTACCCCATTAACACCGCATCAGCCTGGCCAAGGCGGGATGTATCACGGAATGAGGCGCGCCGACCTAAGCCGACCAGCCACCCGGTATCATATGTCTGTGTGGCGCCTTGAGGTCACGTGTATCGCTGCCTATACAATGAAATTAGGTGAAAAAAAGAACTACTCTTGTTTTGAGGACGCTCGCTGTGTTTGGTCCTCACATACCAGTTTTCTTATTACTCTTCACCGGCGAAGAGTAATAAGAAAAATGTATCACGGAATGAGGCGGCGCCGACCTAAGCCGACCAGCCACCCGGTATCATATGTCTGTGTGGCGCCTTGAGGTCACGTGTATCGCTGCCTATACAATGAAATTAGGTGAAAAAAAGAACTACTCTTGTTTTGAGGACGCTGCCTGTGTTTGGTCCTCACATACCCAGTTTTCTTATTACTCTTCACCGGCGAAGAGTAATAAGAAAACTCCTCAGCTCCGCATTCCATGAACGATAATAGTGTTGAAAGTAGTAGATATGAGGCCATCGGTCACTACTGAAATGTGCGCAGATACGAGAAAAGACGTGTATTATTAGGCTAGAAAGGAAGTCGAGCAACTTCTTGACCAAACTGTTCTAAGAAAAAACGCAGCATATTTCAAATTATTTAATCCTCATATAGTAGTAACTGACTTTCGAGGTTTCTGGACACGATTGTGGTACAGGTTTGGGGCGGCTTTCAAAGCTTCGAAGTCTTCTGAAAGTCGAGGTACCACCTGGTCTACACGATGAGTTCTTGTAGAGTATCTCCGTCATAATCAAGGCAGCTCAAACCTGCGGCCTCTTCAGAAAAAATGTTGCTCACCATGCCAAAGTTTTCCGTTGGTATCTTTCTATCACATTCAGATGTTACTGAACTCCAGAAGCACAGCTAGTTTTGGCAGCACTTTGGGAAGCACTTGAAGTCAATTCCCGCGATCAATTGTTATGGGTAGTGAGCCATCAATTATGAATCGGGAGTCGATAAGTGAATACCCAGTGTGGAAAGAAGCGAAAGAGAACTAAAGTGTCCCAGACAGATTTGCTGCCTGTGCTGGCAACTGACAGCCCCTGCCTCTGTGGAACCCCTGGCTCACAAATCCTTTGTTCGCGTCTTCAGGTACTAAATGTCGTCTGTCGTCTGATACTAGGGAAACAGCAACAAAAATCAAAAAAAAACTGGAAAAGAATAGCATTAGAAAACTCAGCGCATGCAATCAGGACTATTGTGAACAGAACGAGCCTGTGTGTAAATGGTTACATTGCTGCTGAATTAAGGCAGCAATGCTTCAGCCGTGAGAAGCAGACTGCTATTGCTTGTTGAAAAAAGGTATCCAGGCACAGCAGAACAACTCGTAAGCTCGCAAGACAAGCTGAGATGAGGTTTTCTGTGATGAACTCTTGAAGTCGTACTAAGCAACAAAATTCATAGACGAAATTCACCGTTTAAGTCGTTGTCTTGCAAAATGAACACATCAAAGCTCACAAAGGTCACGCGTCCTGAGTGTGTGGCCGCTTTATCTCGCCATTCCGAATAATGAAAACGTACAGCTTTCCGGGGGCGGACCTGGATACCAGATGCATGGGCATTTCATGGGTCACTTGAAACAGTCTTCAAAGGAGTAAGAGTTTGAGGCCACTGTGCAACTCCCTTCGTTACCGAGGTCTTTATAAAGTAAAATTTGATGGCATGAAGGTGTCTTCTGTTTTACGCTCTGTTCAAGACAATGCGGACCGTCGCTCTGCGCGCACTTGCGGATCATTCCATCACAGTTTCATTGCAAACTTCCCATCTCTTTTCAATCATTTGTGAAAAAAGGCACCTTACCTAACAGGGAACGTATTTTGGGAGCATTATCACATGAAAGACATGTCAAATTAATAGAATAAGACTTTGCACAGATACAAATTCGTGACATACTACCATGTGTGTCACGAAGTCCGGAACCTGGTAACAGAATGTTGTCTTTGATGACAGTGTCTTGAACTGGACCCAGCACCTGACGTCGGAGGCTTACCTCTTTGTTGTGTGCGCAGCCATTAGCTCTGATACTGCTTAACCTAATTGGCATTTTCCTTCGAGGTCTGACACTATTCGCTGTGACAATTGGTTGCGTCTTACCATAGGATTTCCCATGAGCTGTAAATACACAGCTATAAAATAACGTGGTTTTCAAGCCGCTCCAGTGATCTAGTAGAAAGTTATGAAACCGATGGTTCGCGGTTGTTCAATCCAATGCAAATCGCCGCTTTTCTGGAAAATATCAGCGAACGTGTCGCTACACTACAAAATGTGGCAAACCGTTCCCAAAAAGCGCTCCATTTTCAAAGCGATTCCCTCTTTCTTCTGAAGCAACATGTTTGGATTGGCGCAATTCAGTGGCCGATTAACACTGGAACATTGATTGTGATGAGGAATCATGCGATGCTCCTACTCCGCAACTTAAAGAGAATCGAAGGACCGCTAAAAATGATTATATATGTGCAGCACAATGAGCTTCGCCTCTTCTACACTCATTACAATTGACTTCGCGGAAACAGCGGGACATTAGTGATTACAAGACGAGGTTGCATACAAAGCGTTACCATCCTCTTCTAATACTGGTGAGAAAAGGGTACAAGTTCACTTAAAGATGCTGGGAGTCGGTAGCTAATGTCCAGCTTCATTTTTCGTAAAATCTTGATTGCTACAGAGTATTGATTGTTTCCTTCTGTGCTGAAGGTAGAGGTTGTCACTTGGAAAGTTCTACTAATGAACGAGCGTTCCGTTCCTGCTCCCTTGCGGTGGTTTACTGGGCTGATCTATTGTTCTAGTTCGTGATACTCGGTTGTTTTCCTAATATTCCATTGAAATTCTAGTGAGGCGAGAGAGGGCGTTCCCTAAACCTGGAGCCATGTATGCGCCTCTGAAGAGGACGAGCTCGCGCCACCAATGAAAAATTCCGCTCCACAACCTCTTCTTGTTATTCTTTAGCGTTTGTCCCACTCCGTGATGGGACAAAGCTGTTCTGGTTCTTTCCTCTCCGCTCTTCTGATTTTGTGGGCCATTTCTACCGATAAAATGCTTGATCTGAGTGGGGACCAACTGTTGCTTGTCAAGACGTTGTTTTTGGCGACCTTTACGTTGTTTTCTGAGCAGGGTACAGCATGAGGATGTGCGAAATGGTGATGTGATTAGACCCCCCCCCCTCGAAGAGGGTCCAGTTATGACCCCCTCCGTCCTGCTCTAACTGTCAACCAGATACATGTTTACACGAAATGGCTTCCTGAAATGTAATCTGGACTTTCAAAAGGCGGACCCTGCTCTAAAATCCAGGCAATAAGAGGCTGCTTCAATATCTCATGCAATATGAGGCTCAACAACAGCCTCACATTGCCTACAATTTTGTCCAAGATTTGAAATAAAACTCGTCGTCAAATAAAACAACCATGTATGAAATGCAACTTGTTACAAGGAACACAATCGAAACAGCGACTAATGGTGATCATTGATAAGCTAAATTGGTAAAAAAAATAGCTCCTAAGTCAGTGTGTCAGGCCCCAGATGTGCATTCAATGAATGGTGACTGGGAAATCATGAAAACATGCACGGCACAACAAAGCGAAAAATGAAAAACACAAAAAATGTGGAACCAAATAAAAAAATGGGTCACCAGGCGGCAGTATATCGTTCTATACTCGGCTATTATCGATCGCAACGTTGCGACCGCATTGGAATAACGTCATTGGAGCGCAGTTGTGACCTAGCGATGTCCTGGGGTCTTTTCGACGGGTTATATCTCTTTTAAATGCGCTGCTTTTGAGGAATGGTCAGCAGCATGCAAAGGCAATGTCCCTACTGTTGCTTTTCCACCTAGTTGCAATCTGAATGTTTCCCCGTTCGTGAAATCTTTCAGATGGGTTGCGGATGAGCTAGGGCTAAATCGCGAGCGAGTTTTCATGCTTTACACGAGGATTACTTATTTCAAACGCAATTTCATCAGAACCGAAACCGTCTTCAGAGCGCCCTATCTTTTCTCTTCAACAAGCTTTAGTTTTCCCGAAGACCGGCTAGATCGGGAGATATTTTAGATGGGTTACCAAAAAGCTACCCTCTGAGCTACTCAAGTGTTCGACTCCCTGTGTGCCATTGTCATAGCAATGATACCTTTGTACTTTCTGATGCTTAGCGAGCCTACTTCTGCGTACTCCCCACGTCAAAACTCGACAAGTGGGTGCCCCTCAATTTGAGTGACCGGTAGAAATTGGCACGTCTCGAGGTTTCTTCTTCACTGTTTTTGCGCAACAGAAATGACCCGTTTTTGGACCGAATTGTCACCTGTGATGAAAAGTGGATCATGTGTAATAATAGGAGACGTTCCGGACAGTGGTTGGATGCCGACAAACCACCGAGGCAACCTCCAAAGCCGAATCCCGAAAAAAGATTATGGTCACAGTGTGGTGGTCATCGGTTGGTGTGATCCACTATAACTTTTTGTCACCAGGCCAAACCATCAAAGCAGAGTCCTAGTGTAGAGAAATCGACGAAACGTCCTGAAAATTGCGTCAGCTGCAGCCAGCACTTGTCAACAGAAAGGGTGCGATTTTTTTGCGTGACAACGCCCGCCCCACACGTTTCACAAATCACTACCCATTAATTGAACGAATTGGGGGCTGAAGTTCTACCTCGCCCGCCGTATTCTACAGACCTTTCACCAACCGACTATCCCCTTATCGAACATTTTCAGAACTTCCTCGCTGGAAAATACTTCATCAATCAGGACCAGGCAAAAAAATCCTTCGTGGTTTCGATTCTCGACCACCAGTTTTTTCCTTTGATGGGATTTTTCGACTGGTATCACACTGGCAAAAGTGCGCTGATCACGGTGCTTATTTCGATTGAATCCGATGTGTATTAAGAAAGTTATGATCGTTTAAAGTGGAACACTCAAAACGCTGAGGACTTTCCGGACAACCTAATAATTTTCATTTTTTTAACATCTTGGCTTCCATAGCTCCACTCCCATTATCAAATGAGATGTCGAACATTGCACGGCGCTGACTGACCCTTGAGATTACGACTCCTCTTCCCTTCCCCAGCGGCCAAGTACGACCTCCCCCCCTATGGGTTTTGCACAACGATGCTGTACCCTGCTTCTGAGCACCGAGCTTAAGACTGGCCTAGCGCTGTTTGTCGACGGGGGGGGCATTTTGTATTATCATTGCTTCCCTAGTTCCGGTTTACAAAGCTCACTCTGGTAAAACATGCGAACTCTTGTGAAGCTGAAGTCAAATTATCTAGCCACTATCCTGGAACGTGTCAACTCAAGAAATGGCTACGTAGATGGGTCGACATATCTATGAAAAGCAAAATGCCCCTCGTCGACAAACTGCGCCGACTGGCCTTACAGACAGTGCCTGCCTTCGCGCTGAGTACGTGGTCATACCATCGGAGACGAAGTTCTCGCATCTAATCAACTATGCGAGCTGCGCCGAATACCTTGCGCATGTTATCGTTGTAGATCCGATCCATACGTCCGACGTAGCGTATTCATCTCCATCACGCTGAAGCGAGCTACAACTTCTTCAGTCGCAGGCCAGCACTCAGCTCCGTACAACGCTACTGTCTAGTCAGAGTTCTGTAGATCTTCGATTGGAGGCGCTCCGGTATCGTCTTGTCACAGAGAACTCCAGTCATGGAGTGCCATTTGACCCTTGCTGCACTCACGTGCGAGCTCACCTCCGAGGCCAGGTTGCAATCGTACATAATTTCTGACCAAAGAGACTTGGAGGCTCTTTACGCGTGAGCTCGACGAAAGTGATCCTAATGGATTCGGACTCGTTTGAGTTGGTCGTCAAGTACTCAGTCTTCTCAATGTTCAGAATAAGTCCGAACTCTGCCAGGCAATCATACGGTCTGCACCTGTTCCTAAAGGTCATTTTTATCCTCACTTGCAAGCACTACGTCATCTGCATAGAGGAGCGTCTATGCAGCCAGTTTCTGAAGATCTCGTGAGATGGCATCCACGCCCACGAACAGAGGTGGGGAGAGCACAGAGCCTCAATGTATCCCGAGTGTAATGGGCAGTCCCCCCGAAGTGCCTGTCGATGTTTGTACATGATTTTTTGAGCTGGAGTACAGCATGTACACCCACTGATCAAGCTCTTCAGAAACACCGTGTTGTTCCGAGGCATACTACATAACTTCAATTGAATGCCTTTTCCAGGTTCAGGAAAGTTAGAGGTAGAGCTGTGATGTCTCTCCAGCAGAAGAGGCGAGGCATGTCTGGTGATGCTGATGATGCTACAACCTGTCACAAAGCCGCACTGAATGGTAGAAAGTTGGATGGTTTCACGAATACCTCATCAACATTTCGCTCAAGTATCTTCATGCTGTGTGACAGCAGGCAAATCGGTAGTTCGAGTGGCTCGCTGTGCTGCCCTTCTTCTTCTTCCAAATCGCAATCATCGTGCTCTCTTGCCAGTCCTTAGAGGTCTTCTCATCAGCAACGACTTGATAAAAGAATTCTGTCAACCTTCTGCAGAGTACCAGCGCTGCGATTTCCACAGCTTGGCTGCCACATCGTTCGGTCCTATTACATTGCCTGAGCCTGACTCCACCTTTTTGAGAGCGTTCTCGCCTCTTTTATGGTTGTCTTCCAAACGGAAGAGTATACGATGAGACGGGAGATGACCGAATGTGTATGCTCCATGGTTGAAATAATCTGAAAGAAGTGGCGCTGTAGCTTCGTACCCTCTTTCAGTCCATCAAATTACGGCCACTCTCATCGCTGACACTAGGTGTTTCTTTACATATTCGGTCTGGCGATGGCAGGCCTTGGCCAGTCGCTAGAGGTGTGGTTATCCATCGCGTGAATCCAGTTCCTCACTGACCTCCACAAAACAGACTGCTTTCGCAGCAACACAGCCTTCATTGCCGCACCTTTCGCTTAATTGAACTGCCGGCGATTGTCAGCTGATTCTTCTCCAAGGAGAGCGTGGCAGCGCCTTTTCTTTTCGCAAACCTTTTCCCTCATATTGTCTTTCGACAACATGGTTGCTTATCAATTCTACGCCTCCCTGGCTGCTGAGTTTGAAACGAGCACCCCCCCCCCATGTACTGCTTTGGCAACACCTTCCCAGGTCGACAATCGTGACGATGAGAACTCAAATACAAGAGATCACAGCTGCCTCCTTTTCTTTCGAATGCCTCCACTTAACTCTCTCGGGATCATACCGTTCGCCCTGTTAGTCCCTGAGCGTTGCGAACTTTGACGTACAGATCAGTGGGGGAAGCTCGACAGCGACCACAATCTTCATGAAGCTATCATCGAAGCGTTCCAAGCTTACTACTGAATCACGAAAAAGTCGACATAGTTGCTTATGGCCACACCGTTGGTAGTCCTCAGCTCACCACAAAGAATGGCTTTAGCTGCGGCCAATGTCTCTCAACTTGCAACTGGACCACCTTGTTCCTGCACTGCACGGAGGTCTATTCGTCTCCTCTCCAGGGTCGTTTTTCTACCATGTTACGCGAGCGTCCCGTCAATGTTGCCACATTTAACCTTGCCACGGACCTCCCTTACGCTGCACTACGTTTGGACTACCTTAGTTGCCTCCTGATGCCGTCCTATGGAGACTCTCGCATACTTTCCAAACTCGCCGGACCTTGCGAGTGCACGCTTCCCGGAAGCCGTAGCATTAACCGGAGTACATATGGCATAATTAGACGTGTGTAATGTGACATTTGTGTTCGCAGGCCGGCCCGCCACGAAGGCCTGTCACCTGTTTCCGGGCGTCCGCGACCAGCTTAGCCCACAGGAGCGAGCAATCCCCAGTAACACTACGTGGAGGAGTGGACTTAACCACCCCCGCTTCACAATCTCATGAGCCAAAACTTGACATACTTCATTGACCGGCTATGAAACCTTATTCAATCAATTCTCCGTATCTAATCCTGAAATCCTGACAAGATGACCCTATAGTAACGAAGCGGAAATGTCAAAACATTGTCAACGAAGCTGCTTCCGGGTCAGTAGTTTTCTGGGCTGTACTCTTGAAAAAAGAGAAGTGTTAACACAGTAAGGCATACTCACAGGTAGAAATAAGTGATGCCGTGAAATTGACGATGAGCGACTGTGAGAAGGGAAAGTAATGTTTGTAAGTATTTCTTATCCAGGGAAGTGGAAATTTTTGTCTGGAAGTCACACATCAAAGCGATCATGGCACTAGAACAAATTCACGCCCCCAGCTTGCATCCGACAGGCAGTTTTTAATTTGAGTCGATGCGTCTGAAGTGAAAGTCGCAAAAACTAGGGCATACGAACGGCAAAACTGGAGAAATAGATCGACTGATTAACATTAATGTAGTTACGTCAAGTAACGTCATCAGTGCACTTTTGCAAGTCGCCGTTTCTCCTGATAGGAGCGCTCCCTTTATTTTCGAAGACTTTTTGATTCTTCACTCCCCAGTGTTAGTGCGTAAAGGTTCTCCTCAAACAGTGTGCTATTTTTGGCATGGTTTTCACAACTCTACTATCTCTCAAGCATATGCACTGTGCAGCATGCGCTAACAGCTTCCTAGCTACACACTCGAAATATGAGGAAGTGAGCATATAATGGGAAAATCCGAAAATTTTTATTTAATATAATATCTCCATAGCTCTATCAAGAGACGATCCCCTTCACGAATAGCCTAAAAATTACTACTGAGGGGGTACGAGCACATTGTTCTGAAACGTGAAAAATCTGATCTAATCTGAAATCTGAAAGGATCTTTGAACCACGTCACTCAAAACCCCACCCCCCCCCCACTACCCTCTGCTGTGGATTCTACAACAACGATGTGCCCTGTCTGCAAGAGGCTCTAGCACGAATTACTACTTCTTGGTGCGCGAAGAGCTCACATGTTCCGAGCATTGTGATGGATTCCTGTCACAGTTCTCGTTGTTTACGTTTCTCGCCTCCAATTCAACAACTATTCGTAGCGTTCCATTGGAAGTGTGATATGTAGCGTAGCTGGGTACACGAATCGCCTTGTTGTTCATAAGCACTTGACCGGTTGCACCTAAAACGTGCTGCGAAGCAACGAACAGTTGTTTTCATTTTAACTGATCTATATGATGATGAATATTGTAACAACTGACCGATGAATTGCCGGTTAGTCATTTTTGAGCAGATAAGGGATCCATTTTGGTGCACATCATAACCTCCAAATTCCTCAAATGCGTCACGAAGAGCTAGACCGTAAAGAAACAAGGCATCGTAAAGAGACATGTAGGTCAAAGTAGCATACTGAAAATGGATGTTTTGGTAGCTATGACATTGCAGCAGTCCTGTTTCCCAGAAAAAATGTGTATATCAGCAGCTAATGAAGATAGCTACAATTAGCAGTGCAAGAACAAAAAGGTTTGGGTATCGAATACACGATGGTCACGCGTTGTGCACTGCAAGATTAGGGCGAATGCCGGACAGCGACATGAACAGTGACTGACTGAAGTATTTGAACTTCCACCGTTGTTCGTCCGTCACCTTGAAGTACTCATAACGTGGCCACTGCCTTCAAAGAACCTACGTGACTGCCAACAATGCCAGTGGCCCGGCTGAGCTTGTCCTGAAAATCCTCGTAGAACCTTCTGTCGTACCCGTGAGCCGTAATGATAATGACATTCTCAAACGCAGCTTTCACTTCTTGCTTGTCCACAGTTGTAGCTTCCCAGGGATAGTGGTCACCTGTCTAAATATCATTATTAGAAACGTCTCCGATGGGGGTAGGGCATCCAACTGTAAATTCCTGTCGTCATACTGTTTAATTACACGAAAGTGTGCTGCCGAAAAATGATATCAGTCTCCAACCGAATGGCCACACAGTCTGATCGGAGTGATAGTTCAACTATCAGTTCAATCAGGACATAACAGGGAATGTCCTGATACTCGGACATAACAGGAAAAGTCCTGATCGGACTGATAGTTCAACTGTCAGTTCGATCAGGACATTCCCTGTAATGTCCGACTGGTACTTGACCACTCAGAAGGCCGGCGGTAGGCAAGAAACGCATCAAATCCTATTGGCCCTCGATGCTAATTAGGAGTAAGGAGAAATCGCGAAGCAAAAGTAAATTATGTTAGGTCATAGTGTTAGGTAACGACCAAACCACTCCGGAAAGTGATCTTACTAAACATTCCAATCTTCATGCAATGAACATCTATTGTATCCTCCACGACCTTCTCAATAAACAGTCAGTCACATCAAATTTACCAGGGAAATCTCAATAGAGAACTGGCTTCCTTTCTTAAGCATTCAGATCTAGTTATCGGGAAGCACGGTTAGAACTAAGTGGTATCGTAAGCCGAGTAACAAGAACATTCTCGTCCATTACGGCTCGGCACACCCGAAGACGACAAAGCGAGCTGTCCTGGCTAATATGTTCAGAACTGCGAACAAAGTCTCGTTGACGTGGCGTTGAAAAACGCTCAATACGGCCTGGAATATCTAATCCGAGCTGATCTTGACCCCGGGTATCCAACGGATACCCGGGGTCAAGATCAGCTCGGAAAGGATATAACGATCATTGTAGAGTCATCAGCGAGATATCAAAGTGCCTTTCAATTTTCCGTTCATATCAGATGAAGCGAGCCAGGTAATTTGAGCAAGTTTGCATAAGAGCGGCTTGCAAGACGATGTTAGGTTGACAGAAATCCCCCCGAACAATTTAAAACGTATCCTCGTTCGAAATCGCCTGTACGATTATTCATGTGATACGCCACAGTGCATGGTTTGATCTTATGGTAGAGCAGGTGATTGCATAAAGTCGGGAGTGATCTATTACATACGTTGCCTCGCATGCAGTAGTGAGTATATAGGAGAAACGGGACGGCCTCTGCGCGTACGGTTAAGGAACACATGGATAGTCTTCGAAGATCGCAAATCCAAACTCCGCTGGGTGCCCATCGCGTTCATTCTCATGATGGTGTGGGATTTCAAATGACTGTGTCCATCCTGGCGCAGGAGCCGGAGATCGCAGCGCGGAAAACATTGGAGGCATTGTGGATTTCGGCTAAAGACCCCAGAATGAATAGGAAAGAGGAGTGGGTGGTCATGACCTGTGAACTCGAGCCCTTTGTGGGTTTTGATCTACATGAGGTCGAGGTTTGAGGTCGAGGGATAGAGGGGGATTCTCACTCATCGCATTACTGCAAGCCGGGTGGTCGACCTCGCGTCTCCGCGGCGGAGATCAAAGGTAAGCCGAGTCATCTTAACCGATTGATATCGTTAGGTTGTTTACCAGTTTCTCAAAAAGGTTATCAGTTTTTGTTAAGGCGTTTAGGAGAGCAAATCACAACTGTTTCGGACTCCTTCAGGCTCTGACGAAGGCGAGGAAGCCGAAACGTTGGCCTAATAAACGTTAACAATCTTGGTCGGCTTAAATACAACAATATTTTGACGGAACATCCATTGATTCAGTGGAATCAGCAGCAACCGTAGAAATCATTGAAATCACGCTGTTAGGAAGTACCATATCATAGCTGTACGATGAAAGAATGCACCCCACCGAAATCAATCAAACTTTTCCACTCTAAGGCCTTCAGCTTTACAGCAGAATCACTTGACAACCCAAAAAATATTTTGCACCTCGAACCCGTTTTTGGAAGCTTCTAGGCTACACATAGAAGCCAACTGCTTGGCGCATTCACCAGTTGGATAGCTGCCTGACGCTGCGCTCCTTCCTCTTCTATTAGGTTGAACGGAAAGTTCTCAGCGTTTGAGTGTTTTATTTTAAACGATAATAACTTTCTTAACACTCATCGGATTCAATCGAAAGAGGAACGGTTCGAATCAGCACATTTTTGCCAATGTGACATCTGTCGGTTAACCCCATCGAAGGAAAATCTGGGTGGTTGAGAATCTAGAAATCCACGAAGGCTTTTTTGCCTGGTCCTAATTAATGAAGTATTATATTTTCCAGCAAGGAAGTTCTGAAATGTTTGAAAAGGTGATAGTCAGTTGGTGAAACGTCTGGAGAACATGGCGGGTGAGGTAGAACTTTCACACCCAATTCGTTCAATTTATGGATAGTGATTTGTGAAACGTGTGGGCGGGCGTTGTCATGCAGAAGAATCAGACCCTTTCCGTTGACAAGTACTGGCTGCAGCTGACGCAATTTTCGGTAAATTTTGTCGATTTCTTCACAGTAGCACTCTGCTGTGATGGTTTGGCCTGGTAACAAAAAGGTATAGTGGATCACACCAGCCGACTGACTATCACACTGTTTACGCGTAACCTTTTTTTTCGGGAGGACTGCAGCTTTGAGAGTAGCCTTGGTTCTGTCGGCATCCATCACGGTCTCGGACGTCTCCTGTTATCATACATGATCACTCTTCATCACAGGTGACAGTTCGGTCCAAAAACGGGTCGTTTCTGTGCGCAAAGCCAGTGAGAAGAAATGAAACTGAGACCTGCAATTTTCTGCCGGTCACTCAAATGAGGGGCACCCCTTGTCGAGTTTTTTTTTTTAACCTTTCCAATGCGTTTCAGGACCATCCGCAACCAGCGGATTTGCCACGCCTAGCTTTTCTGCAAACTCCTCGAACTGTTTGGGATGGGTTAGCCTCCACAAACCCTTGAAATCCTCGTCAGGTATTGCTTTAAATCGACCGCTACGAGGTTTCATCTTCAAGGCTGAAATCTCGAAACGAAATTTGCGAACAATTTTAGCACGGTGCTTTCTCCATACATATTGGCCCCCACACCTGGTTAGTTTGTCGAGCTGTCTTGACTGCGGATTGACCCACTTTACAGTTGAAGAAAAATATCGTCCAAAGTTGCTCTTTTGACATGCTTCAAAAAGTCTTGGAAAAAGGGGGTTTATCAAGTAATGGTGAAACGGCAATTATACCACCAGACAGCGCAAAAATCCTCTTCAGGATGTACTACTGAGACGCAAGGGAGAATGAGTTTATAATCAGCAATGAATGTACAAAAATAGTAACACAAAACGCTGAGAACTTTCCGGACAACCTAATAGCTGCAGGAGTGGAAGAAATAAGTTAGTGCCAGCATTTCTCTTGCTTGTTGCTGGTCAACGCTCTACTGTGAGACGAAGGGTGATGCGGAAAGAATTCGGTGTCACAGTGTAGGATATGCCAAGTTAAGCTACCGTGCAGCTAGATCATAGTATAGGGAATCCCGAGAATCTCCTGAAAGAAGCAGCACGATATAGCCGCATCCGCTAGATCCGGCCGGACCGCACCGCAGAGCGGTGTAAGCGCCAGCGATCGGACTGGTACTCTAGATCAACATCGGTGGCGCCTCCTTCTGAGATACAGCACGGCTTGTCGAGCGGGCGCGGCTCCCCCGCGCTTACCTTCTTCCATATATTCCATTAGCAACCTAGTATCAGGCTTTTCTCTTACCTGAACAGGTGGTCAACATTCTTTTACCAATAGCGTCATACCTCTAGTTTCAACACTATTCGGTGTATGGAGTGGTCGTAAGGAGCGTTGACCAAGTGGACAGATAAGAGAAAAGCCGGGTATTAGTCGCATTTGATCATACGAATGCAGGTAGGCGCGATGTAGCCACGCCTCGCAAAGCGGGCCGTATCACATAGAGGTCTGGAGAGCCTGGAGTGCTATGGAACCGCTTGAGGAATTTTTGAGGCTGGCCCAGCTCGCATTGACGCACGCTCCACACACAACAGGTATGCCTTATCATTGTGAACCGGTGACCACTGATGACTTTAAACCACTTTTTCCCTCTGGAGTGCTCTGGAACCGTTTTGCGAATTTTTTGAATTTGGCTCCACACACCTAAGGGCACGCCCCGCCCACAACGTCTGCCTCGCGCTTCTCAACTGATAACCCCTCGCTGATCTTTTACTACTCTTTCCCGGTGTCTGGAGTGCTTTGGAACCATTTTGCAATTTTTCTTTAACTTGGCTCCACCCACCACGATGCAGGCCCCGCCAACAACGGGAGTGCCTCGCACATACTTATGGTTGATCACTTCAGGACCATAATCCACTTTTTGGCACCATCTGCAGTGCTTTGGGGCCAAAGCACGACTTTCTATAACATGGTGGTCTCTTGCCAGATCATGGACTTTTCTGCGTTCCCTAAACATTTTCGGGGACCGAATTACCGAACTTTGCGGGAAGCGCCGCCCATCTCAAGTACGCCTCGCCCATTTCGGGTGTGTCTCCTCTGTTTGGTCGGTCGGGCCTTTGTAACGTTACTGCACTGTTTCTTTATCTCGAGACTGCTTGGAACGAGTTATGATTTTTTTCAGTGACATCGCTAACTTTTGACGCACGCCCCGCCCACTGTGGGTGGGGCTCACCATGGCTTATGGATTGTCCGGTTGGAGGATAGAAGCCGATAAAAGTGTTTATTCCTACTTCAGGAGCCTTAAATATGAGCTGCAATCTTATCAACTGGTATCTTATCGCATCGGTGGTGGATCATCTCCTTGATAAGATTGCTCTTCTTTATCTCGACCTTCAACGTGTTCTTACAGGTTTGCGCTCATGCTTCATTTCAAGCCGATAAAGCTTTCTATCGATATTATTTTTATAAATAAACAAAACACCAACAATAATAACATCACTATAAAACAAATACAGAATAATGCTCGCTTATTTTCTCTGGTCACCTCTGTGACACTCCCCCTAATCTAAGGACTTTGATGATATTGTGGAGGGTCCGTAAAAGTCCTCGAACAATTCAAGCTCACGACGCGGTTTCAAGTTCTTTATAGCAGTCGTCGATATCTTCTGGGAGTGAGCAATCCTTTATTGTGTTTCTTCGATCCACAATAATAGCATACTCTCGTTCCAACAATTAATCGTGTCATGGAGGCTATCCAGGCACAACCTGCATCGGGCTCTCCTTTCCCTCATTTCCGTGCTCGCATAGACTGGATAGCTGTCAGAGTAATGTTGGCCTTTCGCAAGGCAAAACGAGCAGACTAAATAGCGTTCTTCAAATCGCATTTTATCAAAGTCCCGTATTCGACGTTCCGGAACATGCCGTTTATTCCTCAGAAACTCCTTAATGTCGTCTATGCGGTCTTCCAATTTGCGCTGCTCTTCGCTCCTGGATGCTGCTGTGGGTCAGCCTTTTCTTTTCCAATTGATTCGTTTGGTTCAGTGGTGTGCCTCGTTTTTGAATCGCTCTGGTCAGGAACAAATTCGTAATCGTAATGAATATCCAGAATGTCCTCCTCCTCTGCACCGGGGACCGCTGCTCTCTCGATGTCATCCTTCCATGGGTCTCCTTCTCCGCTTCCTTGCAATGCTTCGTCGCGACCTTTTCCAGAAGGACGATCCTCTTTCTCTCCATTTTTCAGCAGTTCGTGTACCTTTGTTACCAAAGTGGATATGGAATAGACTTTCTCCGATAGATTTTTGATGTTCTTATTTTGTTCCTTTATTTGCTGGCACATATGCTCGTACTTTTCTTGTAGCTCCTTCTGCAAGCCACCAATCATTCCTTGATCTCTTTTTCCACTTCATGTTTGAAATCCGCGAAAAAGTCGAGTTCTTTTCGAACGAAGTCAGCTATGAAGACGGGCTCTATAGGTATGCCGTCTTCGTCTGTGTCGTAGAATCGCCTTCGCGATTCCTTCAGTGCAGAGTCGGACATAACCAAAAAGTCGTACATTTCATATGCCACTGATAAGGATTCTGCTGTGCTGCGGATTCGTTCCATTGAATACATGTCTCGACATATAGCTTCTCGACGCGACTCCTGTACAGACCGGCCTTCCTGTTTGCGAAAAGTGCACCTTTGCTCCCCCTCAGTTCGGCAAATTCGTTAGCGAGCAAATTATTTTTTTGCAATCAAGATTATCAGCCTAACAAATTTGAGAATCTTTCTTTGGATCTCATTCTCTGACGGGAAGCTAGGAGTTAGACGGATACACGATCTCTTATAGCGTACTTCTTCGATCAGTTTGCGCTCTTCCGCTTGCCTCTTTTTTCTGGAGTCGTCACGATGCTCTTTTGAATCCATTTCTCTGAAACTGAGATCTTTCAAAAGAAGAAACGTCGAGGGCGGCTGAATCTGTATTGCTTCAATGCTTGCTTGATGCTGTATTATAGGTTTTTCTCCATTTACAACGGATATCATGCTCAAAGTCAGTGCCATCTGTAGGCATATCAACAATGGCCATGATGCTTTGGGTAAGCGTTGTGATGTGAGGTGATTTGTGTTAGTTTGAATTGGTTGGCTTTCTCTTGTTCTCTCGGTCGATCTTTCCGAGCGTAGGTTATGGTGCGAATTACTGAGTTGTGGTGTTTTTTGTTTCTCTTTGTTATTTGGTTTTCCCGAGTTTCCTCACTGCTTCCTGGGATCTCCAAGGGAGTAATTTGGTTTACGGGGCGTCGGAGAGTCTTTCTGTTGCAGTATATCTGCAATGCTTTCTGTGTTTGCATTCTGTCTCCAGGCGCAGCGCTTCAGAAGCTGGTAGATAACGTGAATCTGTTTGATCCTCGTCGTGGAATTCCATTGGAAGTGTAACATTCATTTCTTGTTGTATAAAGTCGATTGGGCGCAAAAGCACTATGTCGTCGCTGATTTCACTTTCTTGATAGGTGAGGAGTCTACTATTTGAGCATCCCTCGATTTCGATCAGGAATGTGCATAGCTGCTCCATTGTTAGAATGCGTCTTCCTGTTGCTTTGATTAAGGACTGTTTCACCGCTTTGATGAGGCGTTCATGAAAACCTCCTTTCCATGGTGAGTAGGGTGTTATATGCTTCCATTCAATCAACTTACTGCTCATGATGCGGGATAACTCGCTCCGTTTGCAGTGGTAGCTGTAGATTTGCTGATTGAGTCGTTTATGATTTGGCTTCCTAGCAGAAATGTTGGCGTATTATCACAGGTAACTGTACGTGGTTTTCCTCGACGAGCCACGAATCGACGGAATGCATTTAGAAAGTTTTCCGTAGTTCCATCTGACATGACTTCAAGATGAATAAGTCGGGTAACGCAGCATGCAAATGCACCCGTAAGCCTCTCTGAGCTCTTGTGATTCGCTACGGATTGTAAGTGGACCAAAATAGTCCAGCCGTATATTCTGGAAAGGCCGGGACTTTCTTACTCGGTATTCAGGAAGATCCATCATTTCTGGATGCTTATATGGTAGATTGTTCATTTTTTGGCAAGGGATGCAACCTCGAATACATTTCTTCACTTGTTCGCGGAGCCATGCTATCCAGTATTGTTGCCGTACCTCTGCCATTGTTGTCCAACACTGTTGTGATACTTTCCATGTGCTTCGAGCACAATGAGACGACTTGACGAGGGGGGGGGGCGCGATTAAAATTGGATTTTTCGCCATGGTGCTTAAGTCGGATTTGTTCAATCGTCGCCTTGCAAAGTTCTTTTTTTTAGTGTGAAGACAGATGAACTGCTTGGTGATTCTTGACCAACACATTATGAGCTTCTTGAATGTCAGATACCGTGAGGTGTTGTCCTTGATTAGGTTCGTCGGTACAAGACAGTTCTTTTCGTAGTTTGTCGCGAAGTGGGCTCCTTAGAGCGAAAGTAATGCCTTTGAGGAATCGAATGGCGTATGCCAGGATCCTTAGTGCTTTTGTCTTACTGCTGCATTGGCAAGATCAAGGGTTTCGTTGACGTTGCTTTCGTGCGCGTTTGTGGTATTTATTTGCGCTGTCAATGAACAACTGTCTTCTTCTTCCTTTTCTGACTCTTCTGGAAGCCTGAAGAGGGAAGACAAGAAACCGTCCTCAATGATGTTCTTGAGCGGAATCACCTCTTTTGAACCCCACATGGGACAACAATTCCTAAGAAGATGCTCTCCTTGTCCCTACATCTGCTGGATTCCATTTTGTATCGATGTAGCCGAACTTCACATCTATGTCCATACTTGTTAAAGTATGTGTAATATTGTACACTTCGCGGACTCGATTTCTGACGTATGCTCCCCTATTGCAGCGGTTACGAAAATTTTGGATCCACTTCAAAACTATTTCCGAGTCGGTAAGGAGCATTATTTTCTTGACACTCACAGAAGCTTCAAGGTTCGAGAGGATGCTGAGCGTTGACCGTGCTCCAATAGTTATGGCATTCATCTCCATTTTCGGTATTGTGGCTTTCTGCTGGTGACTTGCTACTTTCGATTTTGCCATCAAAAAGCTAGAATTGTTGTCGCTAGTGAGGTAGGTACATGCTGTCATGGCTATTCCACTAGCATCAGAATATGTGACTAATGTGTACGATGTTATTCCATCCCGTGTGATTTTTCTTGGTAACTCTTTCTGGAAATTGGACATTTCTTCGACAATGGACCTCCACTGTTGTTTGTGTTCCTCACTTACTTCATCATCCCAGTCATAGCGATCTTTCCATAAGAGTCATTGGAAATGCTTCGCTCTGATCAAAATTGGGATAAACCATCCGAATGGATCGTACACAGACGCGATTTGTGGCGCAACTGTGCGTCTGCTGATGAGCTTGTCCTTGCTTACGTCGACATGTAAAGTAAATCCGTCTTTGATTGAGTTCCAGGGAATCCCAAGTACTTTGGGTGCTACTCTTACAGATCGGTCTGATGTGGATATGATTTCCATGATTTCAGGATTGTTGGTTACGAATGCTCTGAGATTCATTTTGAGATCGTTGAAAATCGAGTTCAAACCTTTGTACTTCTTGATTCCTTCTGCAGTTGTTTCTGCTTTTACAATCAGATTGTCAATGCAATTTCACTAGCTAGTGCTTTGTCTTTTACGTAGTTGTTCAGGTGAACAGTAGTGTTGCGCTCAGCAGGGCCGGTGAAGCGTTGATCCTCTTTTGAATCTGTAGATAACCATCTTTTCGCCTGTCAACGGCTTCGTGACATCTTTAATCCATAGACATCTGCTGAAATCTCTATCATCTTCGTGCAGATGTAGAGGAATGCTTTTTCAACGTCCGATAGTAAGGCATTCTAGTTTGGAAGCGTAATAGCATTCCGTAGAGCTTAGAAAGTATTGTGGAACCTTGATGTACCATATCATTCAGTGAAGGGCAATTTTTGTAATGTGCTGATGCATCAAATACCACTTTGAATTTTGTTGTGTCTTTGTGGGGAGTGATTATGGGTTGGTGAGGAAGGTAATGCTTCGCCTTTCCATAAGTGTCTTGTTTTTCATCCACTTCTTCTAGAATGCCTTTAAGTAACTGATCTTGGAAGATTTCATCATACATATTGTTGCAGGATATGAGGCTCGCTTTTATACATCAGCATACCTTTCAGTCGGTGTAGTACTAGTGCTCTGTTGTCTGGTAGATATTCATGTTGTTCTTTGAAAGGAAGATAAACAACATATCCTTCGACGCGTTTCTCAATGGAGCTATTGAAATTTTTTAATACCTGCTCATTGATACGGGCTTTCTCTTCGTTTTCAGGACCACAAAACTCTTTTCTATTTCCTGATTTTGCGTGTCCCAGTGATCTTCCCATGGTGTGGTAGTCCTAGTGACTCTATCGAATGCACAGTTGATTGCTACTGTTGATATTGTTCTTCATATTTTTCAGTGCGTTTTCCAGAGACCATGTATCCTAAGCGTGTGGGTACAAGTGTCAATCCGGAAGGCAATATGAAGCGTGGTGCTTCAAATTTTATGAATTTCCATAGCTGATCGCATTCAATGAGAATGTCTGGAGGCTTACTTGCTTCACTGTCCGAGATTCTAAGTTTTATTCGCTTTTTGTGGATGAATCGCATGTCTTCTTTTTGGAGCTTTCCTCCATTCTAATTTCTTGTAAGGTTATCATGAGTATATAGTCTGAGCTGGTGCTGCTCTCCATCAGAATCCTATATATTCAAACATGTGTCATCACACTGGATTCCCTTTGCTGTTTCAGCTCCAAAAGTAGTTTCATGGTAACTTTATCTTGGACAGGCAACTGAAGTTCACCTGCTAATTTGGTATCGATGAACTGCACCCGTGTCCAAGAGAATGTGGAGCGTAATGAGCTTTTTTGTTTCGGGGTGTACAGTCCGTACAGCTCCCGTCAAGAGGAATATCCTTTCTTGTTGTTTTTGACGAAAAGTGTCTTCAACTCTCATCACTGTAAAGTTAGAGGTTTGGTTGCTTTCCAACTGAACGTTTTCTTCTTCACCCACTGAAAAGTTTTGTCGGGCATCTACTGGTTTTTGCTTGTCCTCCTTCTTTCGATTAGTAAAGGTAGTTCGGGCAGACGGATCTGCAGTCGCGGCTTTGAAGCATATGGAGGTGTGATGCTTCTTTCCACACTGCAGGCGTGCCTTAGGAGTAATGATTTTGGAACATTGCGTTGACCAATGCTCCTTGCTGTCGCAACAGAAGCAGAATGGTGGACGACTTCTTGACTGGAAGTTTGCTTTATTTTTCGGAGATTGCGGGGTACTCTCAGTTCTTCTGGGCATGCACCTTTGAATCTCTTCTTCTTGTCTGATTACACTATCGAGAGTAGTCATGAGTTTTGTCAAGGTCCAGCTTTGGTCCTGGGACAAGAAGACTTTCTCCCTCAGTGTGTTTGCTGTATTGACTCCGAAAATTTTGAAAGAATTTTTGATAGTACCCACAGACTATAAAGGGATTCCCTTTGTTAACCAATTGAGCGGTAATGGTGGATAAGTGGTCGTGAAGCTTGCGCTGATCCTTCAAGTGCGCCCTTCTGGCGCTCCAATTTTCCAGTTGATGATGCAAGCTAGTAATTATGCTCGGAGCATCTCCATATCTTTCTTTGAGATGATTTACCGTGAGGTTGTAATTATCCGCCGTTATTTAGAACCGGGCCACCGCCTCTCGGGCTTCACCTTTCAGTGCTCTCAGAAGGTAGTTGAACTTCTGGAGGTCTGAAAGTTGCGAAGAATGCACGGTTGCGTCGAATAGTTCCCAAAAACTATCCCACTCCCATGCTTTGCCGCTGAACTGGGGAGGTGGTATCTTTGGCTCTATCCTAGCTGTTGTGCTTCTATTAACTGGACTTCCCATGCTGAAGGTTTCGGAACTCATCGATGACTTTTGTTAATCTTCGAGTTTGATTAAAAATTCTGTTGTTTTTGAAATCATATCTTCAGCGTTTGTATATGTATTCTGAGATTTTTTTCTTTTCTTACTTTTGTAGGATGCTATTCGAGATCATCTATAACAGCAGTGAAGTCAAAAAGGGCTTTCTCGAAATTATTTTGGAGTGCTCTAATTTCTACTTCGGCCATCTTGATTTCAGTGAAGCGCGCTTTACATGCTTGACCATCTTCCGTGCTTATAACCTCATTCAAGTAAGAGTGTTTGGCCAAGCTATGTGTCAGGCTGTTCAGATGCCTGGTCAGTATCCCCCCCTCGTTCTCAATGATGTTGCCATTTTTGAGTGATGTGAGTGCTTAGGCGGGGTAATGACCATCAGAGCTACTACCAGACAACGCTCTATCCAAGTTTAACCCATTGCGTACCACGGGGTTTTCGCGAAAACGGGCGCCTGTGGCCGAGCCATATTTCGCAACCTCGCCGGCGTGCTGCACATGGTGCAGCACGCGGCCACGCAGAGCTGTCTTTCTCGCGCCCGCAGCGGAGTATAAACTCAACGTACGTCATTTTTGCTTCTCCAGGTTATTTTTTGGGAAACCACCCCTAATTCATGGTAACCGTTCCAGATAGGCAGCGATGGGCGCGCTGAATAAGTCGTTTGATGAACTTTTGATTGAAAGTGACGAAGAAGTGACGGAGCAAGGCCCTGATACCCCAGAAGATATGGTTTTCCGCGTGGATCATTCGAGTGAGGAGTCCGATTGTGAATCAAGCGACGAAGGCTCAGATAACGATGGAGCGACTCAGTGGACTTCAGATATCAGCAGGCAGAATTTTGACTTTCAAGGTTTCGGTGGTGTACTTGATGAGGAAGTTCTATCGTACCAGTATCCAATCCAATTTTTCCGGCGATTCCTCACAGATGATCTCGTTGATTTGATTGTAAGAATAACCAATCGTTATGCGATCGCAAAGTACTCAAACTGGATTAATCTCGACGAGGGCGAACTACTGAAGTTTTTGGCGATTTGCTTCCAAATGGGACTCGAAATCCGTACGCTAGAAACCATAAAATGCTAGTGAATACAAGATGCACAATCTGCGATCAATATTTCTCCATTATGTGTTTCCACACATATCATCCACGGTGTCCTTTTGATCCTTTATGAGTGTTTATAGTGTTGAAAATAGACGAAGAAGATCACAGTTGAAGTATTTTATGAAAGAGGTCAATAACCCAAGTGCTCCTTCAGCGATGGAAGTCCCACGTACTTATGTTCTCCTCCGTGCTCGAAAAGATACGCTCGCAACTTTGTAGCAGAAAAGGATGCAAAATAATCCAGATGGAGCGGAAGAATCATTGTGCTGCACCATGTGCAGCACGCAGCCATACTCCACTCCACTTGGTTCACTGTGTCCTGCTTGGGATGCTCTGATGATTCGGCCGATGCACCACTTGTGCGGTCGGAGGATAGAAGCCGATAAAAGTGTTTATTCCTACTCAAGAAGCCTTAAATATGAGCTGCAATCTTCTCTACTGGTATCTTATCGCATCGGTGGTATCTTCTCCTTGATAAGATTGCTCTTCTTTATCTCGACCTTCAACGTGTTCTTGCAGGCTTGTGCTCTTGCTTCATTTCAAGCCGATAAACCTTTCTATCGATATTATTTTCATAAATAAACAAAACACCAACAATAATAACATCATTATAAAACAAAAACAAAATAATGCTCGCCAATTTTCTCTGGTCACCTCTGTGACATGGATGCTATTTAGGTTTTGTCCCATGCTCTACCCATCCCCACATAACCCGACCCCTCCAAGTTCTTCTTCAGGTGCTATGAATTTCGTGACAAACAGACAGACAGACAGAGGCACACACACACACGGACATAGCCGATTATATTAGTAGGATTTTAAGCAGCCGATTATATTAGTAGGATTTTGAGCTGCTCGCATTTCTTGTCACCCACCAGAAATGTTTCTACACCATATCTTGCAGTTACCACCACTGCTGCAGTGACCCGCGCCTACAGGCTTTGTGACTCTCCCCTTCCAACGCTATTTATCATATATTATAAGCCGCTGGCGTTTCTTATTACCAAAAATATTGTTTCTGCCTAAATACCCTATACCACACCGTAGAACTTGTCATCCACCAGTCAGGTTTCTGTCTAATACCCCATATCATATCTCAGAACTAACGCACCACTGCTGCAGGACACGTGCTACGGTCTTGACGACCCACTCCTTCCAAGGCTTCTTATCAAACATTGTAAGCTGCTAGTGTTTCTTGTCTGATATTCATGTTCAGGGGGTCAAATTACCCCTGGGAGCAAGTTTTCAGCGAATTTGGTTATTTCAAGTAATTTGACGCCGGCGCCCGTGGCGCGGGCGCCAGGAGGTTTCGGGTCAAGCGGATGCAATATTCGTGTTCAGCGGGTCGAACTATCCCCGGAGCCAAGTTTTCAGCAAATTCTGCCCACGGAGAAAAAAGTCGGTCAGGAACTGGCCTGATTTCGGATGACTGGGGCAGTAAAGGGTAAAGGGTAGTGCCAAAATTTTTGCTTTCTAAAGGATGCAGTGCGGATCAGAGTAGGTGATAGTTAGAGGCTGCCAAGTTCTGCGAACAAGCTGGCTACGGTCGCATCCCCTCATCGCGGTCCATTCATGCTCTTTTGGCTTATCCTCATCGGCATATACGGTTTTCGAAAAGTGCATTTCCGAAGAATGGAAGAAAATTAAGTGTTCCCGAATAAACGGAGCGTGACATCATCCATGTTTGAAGCTTATTAGAGTAGACTGTGGCCGTCACTCCCGTGCCAGTATCCAGCAAAATCGCTTTGGAAGTCCGCCAGTAACACAAGTCTTTCTTCCATGCGCATCTGCTTTTCGCTGCGCACCACTTTTCTCCTCGAGCGATTCTGCGAATGTTGTGTGCATGGTTTACGCAAAATACTCAGATCTCTTTACCAACCACAATGTCCCGCAAAAAGTTTTCCCATTGTACAAAAAAAAGAGAAAACTCAGTCACGACCATTCTGTGCGCTCTGTCAGACTGGTGCAACTCGTGTGGCCTCTCATAAAGATTTTTCTCAATAACTGGATAGCGGAGAAGCATAATAGTTGTCGCTTGAGTGCAGCCTGGAGATTTTGTCAATTTGCAGACGGTCACGTTCGGCCATTCCTTCTGAGGGTTAAGTAAACGGCCGGCACTCTGTGCTGACGGTCACCTTATACGTTGACTATGTGCTGACGTCCACCCTATACGTTGACTACCTTCGAACAAAACAACTCCAACTCGCAAGCGCTGATACCAGTAGACATTGTGGCATGTGACATCCTTTCTGAAGACAACGCAGGTGTTAGCGACCCCGACTACGACAGAGTGGCCTTACACGAACTCATAGTGTAGGAAAGGTCAAGAAGTACCTTGATCTTGGGGGACGTTCAACCCCTGAAAGCTTTCACAAAGCCGCAACTTACCCGTCCGCAAAAGCCTCGGATAATACTCTCCACTAATCAGCTGTTGCAGCAGTCATGATGTACCTTAATTTTTTTCTAAAACATCTTGTGCAAGGTGCTCAGTACTTTTCTTTCGATCTAATATATAGTAGCGATAAAAATTCCCGCGTCCCAGGTAATTTGTCGGCGTGAATACCAATTATGAATCTTGACGGCTCCTTCCTGAGCACATTTCTATTAAACGTTGGAGCTTGTAACTTACATGAGAAAGCCATGGAATGATGTAGACATATTCATCAGTCTTCATATCGGAACGATAAACAGCAAGCATGAAGTTGGTGGCTGCGATGATATCCATTCCAAGCTCGACAATGATTACTGTAACAGCGTTTGGTAGCTCCTTGAAGGTTACCTTGCATAGTTTCGAATCGTTTTGTAGAAACAGTATTTTTTAGAGACATTTGATTTCCCAGTGATGAGAAATCCACTTCTTATGTATGGGGCGCAACAAAAAAGAAAGTGCTCTGTCAATATATTCTATGGTTTACCTATGTGATGAAGAAATATTTCGATTTACAGAATTTACTGCTCGAAGCCCGTACAATTCCTTTGTTTGTCTAGTGTCGGCGACAAAACTGTGTGACATTTCCAGGATGCAACGTTGAAACCGGGGCGGAGGTGGTGCAGTAGCAAGTGGCACGTTTATTATGCGCACAGTCTGGAAATCAAACCCTGGATTGGCCCTCGCCCATGCTAACCGTGCCTCCTATCCGGAACGGTAAAATGATACTAGATTCGTCTGGAAAGATAAAAAGAATGACTTGTTCATCACTGGCCCCCGCGTGTCATTGTATAGGCCACATCGCATACAGTGAACCACTACGTTTCTGAATGGAGGATTGCGTGCCACGTCAAAAAAAGGATCAACCAGTCTGCGGAGAATGCACCCTTTATCCTTTCATAAACTAGGAACTGGAACGTAAGGAAGTTATTACGAGCATTATTATAGAAATGCATGTGGAATTGAGGAACGCGTATTGGAACTATTCACTGAAGTAGAGAGTAAATCTCGAAAAAAACCCAAAATGTGCAGGCAGAGGTAAAACTCTAATACGGGTGCGGCTACAACACCAACAATCACAAAGTGAGAATAATTCAAACTCTTTGATTACTTCTAGCATTGCTCCGCAGCTGTTTCAATTTTCCAGATGCGATGATATCATCGGGCAGCTGACTTGATTCAACGTCTATGACGGTGTTGACTTTGACTTCCTTCTTCTTAAGTAGTTGAGCCAACGATTGCAGAGACAGTCGGTCGTAGTTTGTTGCTGCGCGCACGAAGCCAACCTAATGAGCAACGATCAGATCAACACCGATGCGTGAGTAACTAACCCAAACAACATTACTAACATTTTTTTTATCTCTAGGGACCGTCAACTACAAAGAATGTTTTGCGTGGGATCTAAGAGGGGACGACTGATAAACCAATGAGGGAATCCATCATTCCACGGACGGCAGGTTTTATTTACCCACTGAAAAGTCCTCTACCTCCCATTCCATCTTTCAATATTTATTTTAACAATCAGATTCTACTGATCGCCAACCTTCTTTCTTTGGGTGGAGTGGGTTTCAAACTACCCCTTCCCTTCATAGTTCAAATGCGGTGGGGCCAGTCCAGATAGGCTAACATCGCCGGCAAAATTTCTTCTTCTTCGCGTGAGGTGGGTTTTACCCCTTCACACTTTCCGGCGAGAGAGAACCAATGGGATCAGCTCTTCACATAGAAAATGTTTTCTTTTCTGAAATATTCAACTTTACCTTTCTATTCGCCGCATGTAGAACCAGCAATTCTCTAATTTTCTATATACTAGCTCTCTTGTAAATTGTTGGGGACGCTTCAATGTGCGTTCAGGAGTTTGCTTCAAGTAGGTACACAAAACCTTTTAAATCATCACGAAAATTTCGGATGTAAGCAGATGTAGAAGTAGTAGTCTAGAGTTGGCAGGGGAAGCAGGTTCGATTCAAGCAACGTCCTTTGCAGGCATGCCTCCAGTCTGCAGGTCCATTTCCTCTCATTTCCTACTTTTCCCCCCACCGGGCTTATTTTCTTCTGATTGCATGTGTAGTGTAGTGTAATACCTACAGTTACAGCGTAACCTTATCTAACAAACTGTTTTTCGTAGTCAAGATTGCATAATCCTCGTCAAACCATGCCTATTTAACCTCTTCAATTTTCGACATTCTCAACATTGTTTCTTATGAACCTTCTGAGATTTATTATTTCTCCCTTTATTTATGAAGAAGATAGAGGGAGGACTATGCTCCTGCTCGGCTTCCGTTAAGGGCGCGTACGAAACGTAAGCTGAGCTGTCTATTTGCTTTCAACCCCCTTCACAAACTTTCATTCATTCTTTTCAACGTAGTCCATCAATTTTCATTCTCAGTGATTTCTTTATGTTTATGCTATCATCGTGTAGCAGCTCGCAGGCAACCCGATACTATGTTGTCAAAGCGCCTGAATAACGGCTATTAGTTTACTATAGTATTATTATTATTCTCTTTTTGAAATTACGTAACATTTGCAGTCCTTGTTATTTACATATGTTGGTTCCGCGCGTTTTTCGTTTTTCTTTTCTCCTTTTCCTTCCTTGTGTCTACTTCTTGCATATGTCCCATATCCTTTATACATGCTTGTTTACACATAACACAAAGGAGGTCCATGTCCCTTCTACAGGAGGACCACACCTTTATGAAAATAGGGATTAGCACTGACGGGATTATGCAAGTCAAAAACGGCCGTAGGGGTCAGTTTTTGGCGTCTCAGCGCTAGTGTTTATGAGAAGGGAGCCACCACCTGGGCAGCAGCCCTGCGGAACTGACTCTTTTTGCGTATGGGTTTGACCGCTCGTGCGCTCAGATCTTTCAAGGGAATGGTCTGAAGTTCCCATGAAACTTCGAATGGAGACCTAGGTACATCGATAGTGCCTCGAATGCTGGTCACGAAGATGCAGATTAAAAGTGCTACAGGGACCTCCCAGACGAGATTTGGGTGGTCAAAGTTTGCGGAAAGTCAGGTTTGGCTCGTAAGCGCTGCTGATCGATGTCTCGGCAGTGCCACCGTAGCCTTGAGATAAGTGTCTCGCTTTCAAGTCTGACGCTTGAACGCGGGTTTGCATCCGGTTGGCGCAAAAATTTTTGCATCGCTCCCTACAGGAGCTTTTACTCTAATTTTCAAATTTCTTCCTAGTTTACAGCCCAGCAGGGCAGTTAGATCAAGTATATGACGACCCGATCTAGTATGGATTTGGTCATATCTGCCCTCTCTGAACATATTACCCATCCAACAATTCAAAGTTTTGGACGAGAAAACTCCTCCATCCAAAGCAATTGTCCAAGCCGCTCGCTCTGAACTTGGAACAACGAAACCTGGAAGGCGTAGAATTGAAAGCAGGCATGGTGTGGACAGATAACTTCAGGGACAAGGTTCACGAGAAGAAGAAGCGCTACCACTTGTTCTTTGAAGACGAGTCAGCAGGCAAATGGCAAAAATACCAGGAAGCGAAAAAAGCAGCAAAGAAGGCTGTGGCTGCGTGCCGCAAAAGCTTCCTACTTCGATGAAATCAGCAAGAAGCTGGAAACACGAGATGGCGAGAGGCACATTTACCGACTTGCTAAAGCTCGTCACCGTCAGGACGTGGAGAAGTTCTTTGGCATCAATGACGAGAGGGGTCGCCTCCCGATGGACCGAACAAAGGTGCTGAGGCGATGGCGCGACTACTTTGGAGAAATTTCCACAGTGGAATATGAGCACCCGGCCATCCCTCGCGCCTTACCAACATACGGTCCCGTTCGAAAGATAAGTGTGGACAAACGGAGGCGGCTCTCAAGAAGATGAAGCCAGGCTTGGCAACGGGCCCTGACGACGTGGCGGTCGAAGTATGGAAGTCACACTGCTGGCATGCTGCCGAATGGTTGACAACGTTTTTCAATCAGGTCGTTGCAGAGAAGAAAATGCCTGAAGCATGGCAAGAGAGCACGACGGTACCGATCTGGAAGAAAAAAGGCAGTCCTGCAGACTGCTCGAATATCGTCCAATTCGCTTGCTGTCGCACAGTATGAAAATTTCTGAGCGGATTGTTGATAAACGTCTTCGTGGTATCGTCCAGCTCTCCACCAACCAGTGTGGCTTCGTGAGTGGCTGTAGCACCATCGACGCCATACATGCCGCTCGTCTCTTGCTAGAGAAACGTGAGATACTGCGACAAGACGATACAGATCGCCTCAAATCGAAGATATATAGGACCGTGGTTGGACCAGTCGCGATATACGGTGCTGAATGTTGGCCTACGACCAGAGAAGTTGAAGCGCGCCTTGGAGTTATGGAGATGAAAATGTTGCGGTGGACAGCCGGTGTCACGCGTATGGATCGCATACGCAATGACGACATAAGGAAGAGATTCGGTATTGCTCCTGTGACCGAGAAAATGCGCGAAGCTCGCCTTCGATGGTATGGTCATGTTCTTCGCGCGGTGTGTGACACCGTCCGTAGGATTGGTCTTGACCTCGAAGTTCACGGGAAGCGGCCTAAAGGACGCCCCAAGCAGCGCTGGTTAGACACGTTGCATGCGAACTTAAAGATAGTTGGCGCCCATCCCGATCAAGCATCCAATCGGGTGAGGTGGCGTGAAAATAAGACGAGCAGACCCCGCTACAGAGCGGGACAAACGCTGAGGAAGAAGAAGAAGGAGAAGAAGAAGAAGGGCAGATATGACCAAATCCATACTAGATCGAGTCGTCATATACTTGATCTAACTGCCCTGCTGGGCTGTAAGCTAGGGAGAAATTTGAAAATTAGAGTAAAAGCTCCTGTAGGGAGCGATGCAAAATTTTTGCGCCAACCGGATGCAAACCCGCGAGCGTTTGACTCGAAAGCGGGACCATTACCTCAAGGCCACAATGGCACTACCGAGACATCGATCAGCAGCGCTTACGAGCCAAAACTGACTTTTCGCAAATTTTGACCACCCAAATCTCGTCTGGGAGGTCCCCGTAGCACTTTTAATCTGCATCTTCGTAACCAGCATTCGAGGCTCTATCGATGTACCTAGGTCTCCATTCGAAGTCCCATGAGAAGTTCAGACCATTCCCTTGTTATTTCAAAAAATGCTCAAATAAGCGCACAAAATTACTTCGTCCGCACTGGGCTCCACAAGGTAAGCCATGGGCTAATCACTAATTATTCGATGGATTTTGTAATGATAACAAGGGCTACAAATGCAACAAAAAGTGTGAAACCTGTAGTGTCACAAAAATGGAGAACATCATAATATCACATTTTACAGGCATGCACATCAAAACATATTAAGAAACAGATACTAAATGTAACACAAGGAACGTGATATAGTGTTTAACATGCAATGGATGTGGATTACAGTATCTTGAGATGACTATAAGGGAACTGCAACAAAGAATCGGGGAATATGTTACCAACATTTAAGTCATGCACTTACACACTAGCTCTGACCACGCCCGCTTTCGTTTTTCGTGGAATTTTGATTTTTCTTCCGAATTTTTATCTTTCTAGACTGTGGCAAGCGGCTCCGCCCACTAAAAGGAGCTCCGCCCGCTTTGTGGAATCCCCGCTCACTAATGATGCAGATCGACGAGCTAGTGACCGTACTAGCTGGCCCGTCCCGTGACCCGAACAAAGTTTCCCTTTTTCCTGGTCTTTCTCTTATTTTTTCAATCTGTGTGACGGGAGAGGCCATAACCCGCTAGTACGGTCACTAGCTTCCCAATCTGCATCATTTTTAAAAAGTGGGCGGAGCTTCTTTAGGGTGGGCGGAGCTCTATCAGTGGGCGGGATCTTGACACAGCAGAAAAAAGTAAGAATTCGGAAGAAAAAAATTTCACGCAAAACGAAAGTGGGCGGGGTCAGAAGGGCGGGGTTTAGTGTGCTAGTGTGTAAATGCATGACTATATTGGTTTTGTGAAGATTGAATGTGAAAAAACGTTGCAAAAAGTTGTAAAAATTCAGAGCTTACGTCACATTATTGTTAAGTGCACGGAGTTATATACAGGGGGACCAAAAAAAGGCACTTTTCTTCATTGACTTTCGAGGCGCTATAAGTAACACCTTATTAGATTCTGATCGAACATTTTCACCACCATATTAAAGATCATATTGAATAGTATCATGACACTCTGCCACAGCTTTCTGGACGAGCGCCATCGAGAGATTCTGGAGCGCGACCGCGATGTGGTGCCTAAGATCAGCGAAATAGTGGATTTCTCCGCCACCGTAGACCACCCTATTGAACTCCGCCCGAACTGGGTGAATGAAGGGATTCAGGTCAGGTGACCTACTTGGATATTCCGTCTTCTTTAGATACCCAGCCTCTTCCATCCCAAGTAGGCGAGAGTTTCTTCAACGCCCTTCGATTCCATGTGGTGGCACCCAATGCTGTAGCAGTAGAAAGTTCCCAAGAAGGTACGGACGACGTTATGTGAGGAGGGTATTTTTCACAAGTTACTCAATGTAAGCGCCAGCGCTCACCTTATGTCCGGGGCTCACGAAGAAAATATTGGTCTTCCCATTCCAGGTTCTGGTCCATACCATCAACCCGCACCTTGACGACTGTGGTGAAGATGATGTCCTAGACCGTGGCGACGTTGTCGGAGCTGCTCGATGTAATTCATCCATATCGAGAGTACTGGTCTACAGGTAGCTATCCATGGGTGACTCCATACTAGAAGTTTCGCAGCTGTTTGGAGGTGACATGAATTCCGAAGGTCTTCTCCAGTCAGGCTGCGACTGGAGATGACTTCATATTTTGGTGTACATGAAGGTGATGGGCGAGAGCCAGCTCCTGCTTATGGGGAACATCTTGGGTATCTTCCGCCCTGGTACTCGTATACACGTCCTCTGTCTGGGCAGCGAAAACTTTGCTGGTATGTGACTCGGTCGAAGTGACTTTTTTTGACCCCCTCTGTATGTATCAGTAGCAAACCTATTCAGTTGAATGTGTGTGACAAGTAGCAAAAGTGAAAAAAATCCGAAGGAGCGGTATCCATAAAGCACTTGGAAAACCACAGCCGTGCTGAGAAGTGGGCGGGGTGTTGGGGCGGGGCTCGCAGCAGTACCTAATGTGGTCTAGTTCTCAACTCCCCATTGTAAGGGGTGCGTCCAATTCGATTTGAAAAGTCTCCTTTTTGATTTGAAAAGTTCCGTTTTGGTTTGAACAGTGTCCGATTTGCTTTGAACAACGTCCGATTTATTTGAAAAGTGTCATTTATAGTGAAAATGGTATAAATACAATGAGGGCTGCTTACAAGATTACTAAGAAGTTAGATCTCATAAAACACTGCGCGAGGCCAGGTAGCAAAGATATCAGCTGTACTGAAGGAGCAAGCACGTGGTACAGACAAAAAGCAAAAACCTGTGCAGGAAGTATTACATATTAATAATCCTCAAGAAAACACAGAACATAGCATGTAAAAAAATAATGAATAATAGAGTGCTGAGAGCACAATGTACATACAATGGCGTTCAAAAATATTCCGTTCAAAATAAAATAAACGCTTTTTCGCCCCTAACTTTCTTCAGACCCAACCAATACATTTCAAACTTTGCTATATCATACCTACAATTGTTGCCAATGAACAACAGAACATAGTTGAACATGGTACACGGGTTGCAATTTTTTTGCTTCCGACTAGCTTCAGTCTAAACAAGGCCACCATACTGTCCACAATTTTCGAATTTGAAGAGGTCCACGACATCCTCTATGTGGGGAACCGCCAGCAATTTAGCCGGTCTTTTGGCGTGGACCTGCTTCTTCCCAACTGACTTGGAAGTGAGCTACCCGTCGACTCCTTCATCTCGCATCCAAGTTCCTACGCCGTAGCCAAGGGTGAATACTTCAACTTTCTTAGTGAAACTTAGTGTGTCTTAGCGTTACGTAATAGCTTCAATGAAGAATTTGTTAGAAAATGGTGCATTTTTCAAGGAAGAACGTTTCTAATCATAATCAATCAAATCATACTTTCTAGCCACGGTGCAAATGCGGGCCTGAATTTGCAGTACTGAAATTAGTTTTATGAGGAGAAAAGGCTGCTGAACGCCGGCCGCCTAGGACGAGGTAGAAGGCAGTTATATAAACGTCTGTCCACATATCAGGCAGAGCTAGAAATGACACAATACCCCATAAAATGATGCCGGTATCTTTAGGTGTTTACATAACCATAGCACGGAAAGGCAGAGAGCCGATAACAGCGTCAAGCTCAGGTATCATGCATCAATGGCAGGATGTCACCCGGCACTGACCCGCAAGACCCTCGCCCGAGTTCTGTGGTCAGTATGCGAGGGCTACCGAAGGGCGAACGACCTTGGCCAAAGAGGCTAGTTTGAATTGGGACTCTAAACATGAGATCGCTGACCGGAAAATCTCGAGAGGTCGCTGATCTGAAACGAAAGCGAAGGCATGCTGAAAAGGAACCATGACTTGCAAGAATGGAGAAGAGGTCAAACACTTCTACAATGGCGGAGACGCCAAGCGGAACGCAGTGGCCATAGCGGTAGCGCAGCCCCTCAAAGATTGCATCGCTTCTATGAACAGGGTCAGTGATCGAATCATGGGGTGAGAATGAACACGAAGGAGGGGTACTTGACAATAATGACTGTATACGCGCTGAAAACTGGTTGCCCTCAGCTGGAGAAGGATGTCTTCTCCATGACTCTGGAAGAGACCATCGGATCGGTTCCAGACGGTGACTATCTTACCATAGCAGATGATCTATGCAGCCACGTCGGTAGTCACAGAAAGAGCATAGAGAGGGTGCACGGGGGCAGGGGATAGGTGCGGGAAACAGAGAGGGAGCAGGCCTCAGACCTGGCATCAGCCCACGACCTAGCGGTCTGCAGCACGTTCTTCGCAAAGAGGCAGACGCAGAGGAGAACCTGCAGCAGTGGAGGGAGACAAACGGAAATCTACCATGTGCTCGTGGAGAAGATCAGCCCTCAAAACTGTTAAGAACGTCAAGGTGCTGCATAGTGAACAACTGGGCCCTCAGCGCAGGCCTCTCGTGGCAGACATCTTTATAGACCTCCCGAAGAAAGCGAGTGTACGAACCGAGGATTCGGTGGTGGAAGTTTCGCCAAGTCGCTCAGAAGAAATTTGGACGTATCCAGGACACTTGGACCAGCGCAGCAGATACCGTCCTTTGATGTGCTAAAGAAGTACTAGGAGAGATATGAGGGGGAAAAAAGAGGAGACAGGGTAGCGTGGTGCTGGAACAAGGAAGTCCAGCAGGTGGTTAAGCGGAAGAAGGAAGCGTACAAGCAGTGGCAGAAAACAAGGATTCCAGAAGAATTCGCCGCCTACAAGAAAAGCAAACGACTCGCAAAGGCAGCCGTAGCCAAGACGAAGAACACGGAAATGGACACCCTGAACGACAAGTTGGACAGCCCAGAAGCAGGCAAGTCCATCTGCCGGCTGGCTAAAGCTCGCCATTGGGTGACACAAGGCATCAGGGAAGAGAAGACTGTGAGAGGCTTTGACGGTGTCATTCTGGGGAAGCCAGTCGAAGTCAGAAGAAGGCGGAAGGGTGCTCCGGGGAACTTTGAATGAAGAGTTCCCTCGCAAAGACAGCCAACAAATAGGCCTACTGCTGGTCCCATTGTCAAAACTTCTTTTTGGTGGCATTTCGTAGAGAATCGATACTAAATGTGAAGAGGCAGATTTCTGGTTAACCGCAGTTGAGAACGTGCGCGGCGGGAGTGTTTTGTCTACGTACAGGCCCTCGAATACGGCTTGACATGCAGTTGGCTCGGCGCTTAGGTTGTGGGAGTCCCTCGGACGTTTTAGCCTGGTTCCGTGATGCAAGTTCCAATTCTGAACAATCCTCAGCTGGATCAGATGGTGTCATAGTGGTTTTTGAGACGGCGATTTCGCACATTTCGGTAATAAGTCGTAAAATTCCAGTGACGTCCAGTCTGGTATGGTGGCCATGCGTAGTCGAAGTTGATTGTCTTTACAACATTCCATTATATTACAACACTCACGGGGACATCGTACAGTGCATCCTCTTTGAAATGCTTATATTCAAACAGGAAAACGAGGCAAAAAATGTCATGAATGAGGTTTACTTGGGTCAAGTGTTCGGGAGTGTATAGTTTCTGAAAATGGTTCCTCAACGTTTAGAACTGGAGCGCGGCTAGACTCCGAACCCGACTGGAACTTGAATTATTTTCCCGCGCGCGCGGATTCGGGCACTACAGTGTGCGGGTTGTAGCTCAACAGCTTTGCCTTGTGGATCTACCAGTAATAGCATTGACTTGACTACGGTCATTGATACACCGTAATGACTATTCAGCTCTGCTGATGGTCTACTAATATTTTCTGCTGTATGGGATTCTATTCAGTTAAATCTACGATTATAACAGTGACCACACATACTACAGGGGGCATTTAATATCTTTTTTCTTCTGAATCTCAGCCGTCACGAATGCTTCGCACTGTTCGCACTGCTGCTGCGGTACAAATGAAAGCGCTAGTTATGTACACTCAGCCATTTTGTAACTTCTTGCAAGTATTGCGACCTATTTTGCAACTCGTTAAAGTTCCTATCAAGACTACGAGCGACTGCGAGCGTGAAAGACTGCGAGCACACGAAACAAGAACTACTTTTCGCTCTTGAGAGTTGCTTCACCCGCAAGCACCCCCTTTCTCTTCAGGACTAGACAAAAAACCCCATGTCTTGGAACATTGACAACGACTAAGGTTCAGAAAAAAAAACCTGAGATACTTAGAAACATACTATGTGATTGTGATTGTTCTGATGGAACAGATAGGTATAGCATTGATAGCAAAGTTTCAAGAATAACTGGAAACTTCAATGACCACGGCTAAATATTGGGGGTTTCCGGAAAATTTCGAGAAAAATTTTGTCTTTCACTTTGAAGAAGTGCAGCGCGCGAGTACGCTGAATTAAGAGCGCAGTGCAAGTGGCAGTAGAAGCGAAGGTGCTAATAGATCGAGCTCATGTACTATAGGCATTATTCCACATTGTCAGCCTTCATCCGTGGGGAATATGCTATCGAAACCGCTTTCAAATCCTTCTTTTTCTTCTTTATCGTTCTGGCTGCTCCATTAATTGAACCAGAAATGAGCTAATGTCGTCGGCTGAGATAAGGTAAACTTCTTGAATTCTAGAGCGCGGAGAACACAATCTTTTTTCATGAAGAAGTTGGGGTCCGACGAAACATCTAATATTCACGTTTCCGCTATTCCAGACTACTGGTACTTTACCTTCCGCGTAAGCCATAGAATATGGGCAAAAATAAGCCAAATGAGTATGAAGAGTTCTACAGACTTTATCGGTTCTTCCCCCATTATTGATGTGCCGAGTAAGCTGACTGAGAATTCCCAACGTCTCTCGAACACCATTAGATTACATTAGTAGTATGGGAATTAGTCTGCCGTGCACGGGGCACTCCGCCACATACTGTTGCCGTATGAGCCGCGTTCTTGGAGCAGCGATGTGCCATAGGTGATCGGATGACCGAATAGATAGCGTGGGGATTCGGGCAGCAAAGGTGGAGTTTGTGGTTCCATTCCCCGCAGACGGCAATTTTTTGCATTTTTCAGCTTTAGCTTTCCTTCCGTCCATAATTGTCCGTGCATGGATTTAACTCGGATAATTTCCATTTATGGGCACATTCTAAATGGGCACAAGGTAAGTATTCGTCCAAGCCGACTTTGAAAAAAAGTGGTTAACTTGAATGAATGCAGTTTCTGTTCTCTAGATAGGGAAGAACGAAGATCATAATGAGAGAGCAGTACAAGTGAGGCCGTAAGTTCTTCGGCTTTCTTGAAAGCGCGAAGACATTCATTTGACTATTCGCAGCGTGAGACTTGTAAACAGGAACTAGTGAGGCAGTGGAAGTGCACTTCGCCCCCCCCCCCTTCGCCGTACTGCGCCTGTGCCTAGATATCTCCCATGCGGTGTGCAATGTTCCATGTATGCAGATGATGTCAAGGTGTAGTGCGCAGGAATCCTGTTTTTAATGCAAGCTGCTCTTGATGCCATTGGGTTAGTAGGTGAGGACTTCTACTTTCTCTAGGTTGCTTTGGTTTAACGGTTGCTCTGCAACTTGGTCCTCATTGCCCATCAGCTCCCGAAATTTCATTCAGTTTCATTGAGGAACCTGATGCACTTATGAATTTGGGCATTCTATACTCTGAATCGCCATCATTCAATGGTATTTACCAGAGCAATGTGCGTAGTGCATTGCAAGGCGAATTACATTTCGCGAGCATATCCGTCAACAAGTATGAAAACTTAGTTTTAGCCTTTTCCCACATAGGTGCGCCCCACCCTCGAATACTGTCCCATGTTATAGAGGCCTAATGCCCGCCATATGGCCGACCTTATTGAGAGTGTCCAACCATTTACTGAGTTGCATTTGCCATGGAAGCATGGTTCACATTTCCCAAAAGGGCTGAAATACCTGGAGGAAGACTCCGAAGAAATGAGATAGGAACTATACGAATACGATCTTGCATGCAAGTTTAGGGCTGACTGAGTAGATTTAGACTTCGATTTTCTATTTACAAAATGTTCAACGATTGGTCGTACTGGGAGTCACAGTTATAGGATTGTGAGGGAGAAAACAAGACCGGCCCAGTTTTGAAATGCTTTTATACAAAGAGTGTTACCTGCTGAAAGCACACACCGGCTGATGTGGTTTACTCGAGCTCACCAAAGTATTTTAGAACTAGACTGAGAAAAATTATGATTTTCAAGGTTGGCTCTGTGGACAAGAACTTCACTATACTTGAACATAATAGAAGTGATTTTGTAATATATATCAAATAATTCAGGGGTGCTTTACACACACCGATACACTTTCCTCCTACCTTGTCTCAGCAACTGGAGTTGGATCTCAGCGAAGTTGGCGGACCTACCGAGCTGCTCCGGAGCTCCTACACGAGAGCCTTTATGGGCTTAGTGTTAGCGGCCATTGCCCTTCTACGCTGACTACGCTCTCCATTCATCGTTTCCGCAGCCCTGTTCTCTTGTACTACCATGTGTGCCCTTTCTTAACTTATCAGAAATTTAGCAAGCACTATCAGCACTATTCAACTATTACTACCCCAGATTTCCGGAAACGGGCCGGATTTTGACCGACTTTTTTCTACGGGGGTGGATTTGGCTGAAAGTTGGGTTCTAGGGGTAATTAGACCTCCTAAACACGAATATCACATCCGTTCCTCTCGATACCGCCTGGCACACGCGCCACAGGCGCCGGCGCCAAAGTATCCTAGATCACGAAATCCGCTGAAAACTTGTACTTGGGGGTGGTTTGACCTCCTAATTACAAATATCGCATTTCCTCTGCTTGAAATCGCTGCGCGTCCGCGCTACGGGCGCCGGCGCCAAAATGCCCCAAATCACTGGCGCCTATGGCGCGGGTGCCAGGCAATTTCAGGGGATGTGATATTCGTGTTCAGGAGGTCGAATTACCCCTAGAACCCAATTTTCAGCCAAATCCACCCCCGTAGAAGAAGGTTGATAAAGATCCGGCCTGTTTTCGCAAAACTGGGGTAGTAATAGTTGAACAGTGCCGAATTTCTTTTGATACACTATGTTTCGGCCTAATTGTTTGTAACTAGTCTGTCAATCACTAATCTAATCTGCCTTCAGAATTTGCGCAACGTTCTCTGAAGGGAGCTACAAGTATTTTTCCCCTCACTGTAGCATCCATTTATTCTCTGCTGTGTTCCGATAACAATTTGCGAAGCAGCAGGTGGAATGATGGGGAAGGCACTGCTCTGGAGGCGCGAGCTCGCACGTTGGAACCTTTGACCCTTGCAACTTTTCGCTTATGTTAAGAACATTTCAAAGGAGCTCCAGGAACACATTAATTCTGTGTTAATTTGTGTTAATTGTGCCAAATTTCTAATTGTGTTAATTTGCCAAATTTCTTCCTTACTTGACACTGAAAAAAGTAGACTTTTTTAATCATGCTAGGGTCTTTCATTTTAAAAATATTCGCATAAAGCTTGCATAAAGGAAGAAGTCTTGTGGCCTAATAAGGGAGGTCATTCAGGTCATGGCGCGATTTCCAGATACGTTATGTTGTATTGTACTATGTTATGTTGTAGTAATCTACGCAAAGATCGCAAAAATAAGTTTTATTTTCGATGTGCTTCCCCTGGAATGTCAAAAAATGAGTGAGAATGTTAGCTAAGGGAAAGCAATTTTGAGCCATGTTGTTGGGCTTTTTTCTAAGTTCAATATTGAGTAGGCGTATTCAATAAAACGTGTAAGAGCACATGCGTACTTTTCAAATGATAGAAACACGACACAAAATGACAGAAACAAAACAGCTTCTCACAATGAGCACAAAATGACGAACAAGTCTCCAGACACTGTTACAGCCCCCTATCAGTCCAGATGTATGGGAACGTCAGGGCAAAGAATATCATGTCACAACACAGCAAGCAAACAAAAGAAGAGACCAGGTGAACGAATATTTTCTTTTTGATTGGGCTGTTTTCAAATAAAGGATAAATTCACCTCAAAACCCCTCGAAAGCAGGCGTTTGGTTTTGCAACCGTCTCAAAAGATTTGGTTAGCTTACTGTTTGGATGACCGTGTGATATGGATGCATTTATGGGATGGATGTATTATTTACATACATGATCTATGATTCGCTCTTCTTCACACCCACAACGTTGCCTATATAAGCACTGCCAACTGATATGTTGTATGGCTCACTCGGTGTTGTCGTTCATGTAGACCAAGATTTCTGCTCCTCTGCTGTCTCACTCAAGGAGAACAGGACACAAACTCACCTCATGTCATTCCATCCCTCAATGTCACATCTCAAGTTTTGTTTGAAATGTCACAGGACCAACCTAATAGTTTATCATTCAGTTCTAACTCCATCACAAAGGTAAGTGACCGTGCTTTGAGCTCAGCTCGGAGAAATGGACGCTTGACTGGATCGTCTGAACAACATACCTTTTATTAGCATAGGATAAGACCGCAGCAGTCTTTTCTGCAGAAAAAACCCTATTAAGCTTACACAAAATTTGTGCTGGTCTCACGAGTGGACATTGAATGAGAGGCCCCTAACCATGATGAGAGCAATATTTCTCTTTTGTTCTATCTTCATTATTGCAGTGTATGACAAAAGAAAACCACACACCTCTTGAGCTAGTGTGCAGTAATGCAGTGTTCTCATTGCAAAGTGAAAGAGAAACTTGTTTGACCCAGCTGGAATGCACTAGTGCTCCAACAGAGCGATCAAATCCTACTGTCTGATAAGTGTTGACATCTCCAATGATTATATTTCCGTATTTCACACCAAGTTCGACGAAGAGTAAGGGTGACTCAAATGTATAAAGGTTGAAAAGGATAGACAAAATAGCAGTCCCCCTGCCCCTGGAAGACTCTACTAGGCGAAGAACGTGCACAGGAACAAGCAGTATTAACACAGCCCATATGCAGTCGTGCAAGAAAGTACGAATCGACGCGAAGATTCAAGAATTGATCTCCACTAACGCCACCTTAGTGGTCAGATTTTGTTGGTCTAGTTGATGTAACAATGTTTGAGATCATCTTCTTCAGTTTCAGTACTGCCATTACACTGGTGCCAGTCACTACCCTGCCTCCAAACCAACAGGGGAGAGGGAGTCGTATTTGGCCGCTTTGAGGGGGGTCGTAATTAGTCCCTCACTCCGTTACGAGCAGCGCAAAGGTATTAGGATGCTGGTCTTGTATAGCGAAACTCGCTTTTTAGAGAAGCCGGATGTGTAAAAATAGTACAAAACTTGGCACTATTTACCCTTTACTGCCCCAGCCATCCGAAATCAGGCCAATTCCTGACCGACTTTTTTCTCCGTGGGCAGATTTTGCTCAAATGTTGTCTCCTGGGGTAGTTTGAGCTCTAGAATACGAATATCAGATTAGCTCAGCTCGAAGCTTCCTGGCGCCCGCGCCACAGGCGCCAATGATTTGGGGTATTTTGGCGCTGGTGCCCGTGGTGCCGGCGCCAGGGAGTTTCGGGTTGAGCGGACGTTATATTCGTGTTCGAAGGGGGTCAAACTACCCCTGGGAGCAAGTTTTCAGCGAATGGTGATTTCGAGTATTTTGGCGCCGGCGCCCGTGGCGCGGGCGCCAGAAGGTTTTAGGTGAAGCGGATGCGATATTCGTGTTCAGCGGGTCGAACTACCCCTGGGGCAGTAAAGGGTAAATAGTGCCCAAAACTTTTATAAACTGAACTAATCCAGATTAACTGGAAACGTTAATAAGCTGGCATCATTTTGTAAGTGTATAGATGACTAAACAGTACATCTCATTTCGCTGCGGAGTGGGATGGGGCGTGTCCGAGCGACCGCGCTCGGTACGGCGCCAACCTTTTTTTTCTTTCGACCAAAGACAAGAGTAACACATCGTTCGTCAGACGTTTTCCAGCTGTTGGTCTTCTTTATCTGACTTTGCAGGTGATGGAGCACGGGTCTGACGCCGTGCGGTTGCCGTTCTCCGTTGCGGATGATGGGGCGGGCACGCCCCATCATCCGCAACAGACAAGACTGTAAGCAAGTGCGTAGGTTGGCCATGGACCTCCCCAAATCCTACAAACACATCTGCTCACGCAGACATGCATTGCGTAGAATGTCGCTAAGCGCAACTTAACATACGGTTAGAAGCTTTTTCTCTCATATACAGTTACTGCAGCGATTATTCATCCGCCGCTCAAGTTCTCAGCCTCTTATCTTTTGGCGGACCAGTGAGCAATGCTGCATTATAACGCTTCTAAATAATAATTCTCTTTAGATTATGTTTACATTTCAACATAAGATTCCATATAAAAGTGGTCGATTGGATGATTGGAGGCTGGAGTCCGGCTGGAGCGTTCAAGAAGAAGGACTGGACTTCAAGACAAGCTGGTGAGCATTCCGACGGACAAGATCCAAGACTTTGCCTTACCATCAATAAAATATTAGTCTTGAATTCTGTACCTTCAGCGTGGCCAGCAACTTCAAGTTACTAAAGGGCGAGCAGTTGAATAGGATCAGGGTACAAGAATCCAAGAAATAGAACTTGCACCTTCCCACTGCCTCTGCGTGGGAGCATGAGCATGGCGCATCCAGAAATGAAGCGGGCGCTAACTAACTACTGCTTGTCCCTAATCCACGAAGGGATGTATTTTAGATGCATTTCTGCATATCCGAATACGGTCGCTTGAAACGGTACACAGAGAACGGCGTTTTCGCATTGCTCGGAGTGTTGCTCAGAAAATCCCCAACGCGTTTTCCTCATGAATCCCGAAAACTTCAGAAACAAGTGAAGCGGTTATTGGGAAGAAGGAACCTTCTAGTGTTCGATGCTAGGTCCAGATTTGCAAACAGTTAAGTTTTTAGAAGATTATACTCGTTCAAGCCAAGACAGTCTTGGTCTTTTTGTATGCAACGAAAATCCCCAATCCATCCCCAACGGTGAACTTCTCCCCGAACTTGACAACCTCATAAACATTTTAGTACTATTCAGGAAGCCCAAATCTTTTCTTCACACGACAGCGTCTTTCCTAACGGTCTGCCTTGAAGGAAGTTATAACTTTTCAAAGACAAGTTTGTTTATTTAGGGGGAAAAATGCACCCCAAGCAGTAAAGCGGCGCGCGTATTGGTATTCGAATGACATGGCTGTCAGTTCTTCCCGCGCGAGCGACTTTGAACACAACAGTCTGTAGGTTGCAGCACAGCATCCTGTGCGGTGTAGATCAACACAGCGATTCACTTTACCAAGAGTTTCCAAAGAGGGTGAGGATCCCTAACTCGCTCCCTTAACACGCCGTGAAAATAGTGAAAAATAGAAAATAGTGAAAAATTGTTATAATTTTTGAATTTCCGCCTGTTTAAAGCCGGGCCTTATGGTTTTCCATCTTAACTGAAGTAACACATGTATTAGAACACCGGAGTTCATCTAATTGAATTCGGTGAGCACGTTTGCTGGGATCCTGTTTTGTGTGCCTACGGAATGTTCGGAAATTAACTCATACAAAAATTCTTCGGCTGGGTGATTTTAAAGGCAGCTCCCGCGACAAAAGTCTCATGGATAGCTGCTATCCATTTATGAAAAGTAGTTGATAAGTAATCTCCCAAAGAAGAGAACAGGCGAGAAGCGTCCTCCAGAACAACATAAACAAAAATGCTCCCTTACAGTCACACCTACCTGCGGCCTCTGTGCAAACCCCTAGCTCACAAATCTTCCTATCATATCTCGCAGTAGTTGATATCATCCAGTGCAAAAAAAGCAATACAAAAGAAAAACAACAAAAACGCAGAGGAAAACTCTGGGAAGGAAAAAGGGATTTTATCAAACGCGTGTTTGAATTGGGATTACGGTGGCGCAGTTTTGTGCGTCGAAGTTTTGCATCACGAAAATTGCGTCATCGTGCTTTTCGCGTTTTACCTCGCGAAATGAGTTGAATTTAATGTATATACCTCCAGTGAATAAACTATAATAAAGGGGAGCAGAATTATCCATGGGCATTAGCAATGCCCGCCCCCCAACTAAGAACAACTGAGTGGCCTCCGTCGGAGGACATCTAGCAAGTAAGGCGGTCCAAGTTAGAACTAGAACTTCCGGCGGCTGTAGCTCGCTTCGCTGTGCAGACGAATAAAGTGGGACAGTCTCTAGCTTGGAGGCTGTACTACTTGCACAAGGAAGGACGACCATGTACTACTCGAGCGCGGGGGCAGTCTTTAAGAGCTGGAAGGTGCTCAGAAGCCAGGGGGATTTTTGGTTTGACACTTGTATTCCTCCGTAGGTGTTGGAAGAAAACGCAAATAAAAAGGCAGAAAAAACAGCGGACCTCAAAAAGGGGGGAGTCGAATCGATCCGCATTTGGGGGGAGGAGGTCGTACGGACCTCGACCAAAATCCCCGACCAAGGATGTGCCCTGGTCCAAACATTAGAATAATTGGCTAGTAATCGCATTTAACTATGCTCCAGACTCCACCATTATATCCATCACGTGAGTGCCTCAAGACACAAATTCTGGAAATATTAAAGTTCTGGTGAGCGAAAGTTACCAAGGCAAAGGATTGAGACACGTTTTGCAAGTTGCTAAGTTCAAGGCATAAGCCTGGGTAGCAGTAATCTACTCTGAACTCACATTCATACGCGGCGTGCCTTACACGCGTCGTTCGGTGTGTGTGTGAGACAAAACAGCGTCTGAAGGAACTGTGAAAAGGTTGGAGCGCTCGTCACATTGTACAGAAAACTTGCCCGCTATACTGAAAGTCGAACCCCTAACGAGAAATAAAACAAGATAGCAGCGCTGTTTCCCAGTTCATAAGTCCCAAGCTTCCCAGTTCGGGGATATGCCTCGGGAGAAAGCGCTGACAGCGAGGGAGTACGTTATGTTACTTGTAGAGCATTGCGTGCTACTGATCTTGCCACCTCAGCAATGACAGCACGGAGCACTGGCACTGCACTGTGCACTGCTTCACTACAGAACAAGAAAAAAAACTAAGAATGTGCTAAGAGAAATGCAAGAAACAATGTCAGCTTCAGCGAAACTCCTGTCATCCATGGTGTGACGCTGCGCATCACAGTGTGGAACAGCGTCACTGTGTCACTTTTGCATCAATTGGTACAGGTGGTCACTTCTGAGGTCCTCTGGAGAAGTCCTCACTGCGTATAACATCGACCACCTGCCTCTCTCCATTTCGTTAAATCTTGCCCTCTCTCTATACCCTCGTGGTTTAAACTTGAATTATGACGTGACAACGTCACATTTCAATGAATGAAGACTTGAGGATGGAGTCGTGCGCCTTGAAGACACAACGTACGCTCAACTACAAGGCGCGTCCTCGGGGCAAGTTCAACTGTCGAAGTGTAGCGGTTTCCCCCGTCCGAACATGAGCAGGAATGGGGATCCAGGCCGTGGGACACGCTAATTCCTCCATACTCAGAATAAAACGCAATGTGCGGCGAGGAGTCCCGATCCCGTTTATAGTGACAACCGTCCGCGCGGCGTGTCGCGCGCAGCGCTCCTGGCACTTTGCCAAGTCGTGTAATTGCGCTCTAGAATACAATTAGAACGTGAATTCCTGATGCGGATAACATTTGAGATGTTGCTCATGCTGCAAAATTCGATTCGAAGATGATGACGAGGGCCAGAACTCAAGAGCAACTGTGTTGTCCCTGCACTCTCCCTCACGGGCCCCGTTTTTATTTCCATGTTTTGAGGGCGCATTCCCACAAAACATGGAAACAAAAACGGGCTAAGCGTCCTACTCTTCAGTTCAAAGTATTTTTATGGTTCTGGGGCCGGAGTGGCGCCGAATTTCAAAAATTTACACGGGATTTTGATTAATTTACAATTCCTTGAAATTTTTATTTAGATTTTGTTCACATCTAGATTAGTTTTTCTGCAGTTCTAGCCTTTGTCACCTTCATCATCTTCGATTTCGACGTTACAGCATGAGCGACACCTCAAATGTTATCCGCATCAGGAGTTTGCGTTTTAATTGTATTCCAACGCGCAATTATACGTTTTGGCAAAGTGCCAGGAGCGCTGCGCGCGACGCGGAAGGCTGTCAGTATAAGTGGGATAGGCAGTCGGCGCCGCAAGTTGCATTTTAGGCGGAGTATGGAGGAACTGCGTCCCACGGCCCAATCCCTGCGCATGTTTGGACGGGAAAACCGCTACGCTTCAGCTGATGGCTCGTTAGCCCCGAGGACGCGCCATGTAGTTGAGCGTACGTTGTGTCTTTAACTCTGACCATTTTCCCTCAAAACCTCATAAATGTTCAGTGATCTTTTTCAACATCTTTATTATATGATTTAATTCCTGATCAATGTGAGCTGGCGGTTTCCTGCTGTAGGTTAGCACCGTCCTTAATATCTCGACCGGACTTTATGAGTAGTGATGACGTGCAATTACCTGCAATGGGGTGAGAGCCATGACTCTTTCTGGCAATTAAAGAAGTTCGTTGTGCATAGCGAACGATTTCAATCTTCTTTAAGTGCACGAAAGAGCTCTTTTTCGGTCATGAACTTCTAATCGCTGATGCATTGCTTCAAATCCTTCCATGGAGCCTCAGCAGTAACCAAAGTCCGAGCTTTGTTTCGGCTTTTTTTACCAGCGAGGTACTAACTCTTGGGAGCCACCAGTTTTTAACGTACGTATTTCGACTTTTATCGTTATATTAGCAGTGTTATACTTTTTCCTTGCTTATTGCATTTGTATAACTCACACTCTCTATGGGAATCGTAACGCATCCAATTAACTATTGGAAATTACGATTTTTTTTTTGCTTCCTTTATTTATTTCTTCTACTACAGCGCTTTTGATGACCTTTTGACGACAGTTTTCGTGTGCCACTCCTCACCTTTTAGACGACAATAGATTTATTTCTCCGTGATTTGGAAAGTTCAAGATTTCAGCATTTGAAAAAAAATCATAATTCGCTTTGAAGACATGCCCGCTGCAAAGTATCTTCGATGGCGATATAATGACAACAGCTCCAGGCAAGGAAACTTTCACTACTATCACACTGCATGAGCATTCGTTCGCGAACCTCGCAATGTCCTCACATCACATTTTCTTCCAGCAGTATCAACAACTAGTATGCTCGTTCACCATACGCCATGCGCCACAGCCCCTTGAAGTTGCAAAGGCGATTGAAAGGCCCTGTTATGCTTCTACACAGTGAACCCTGCACATACAGCTTTCCACCCGGTGGTCAAGTATGATTGCCCCCTACCATTCATCACTGGTTATCTGGCGCATGGTCTATGGAATAAATCTGTCGCTGTTCTGAAGCTGTTGTTGATAGCTGTGCTCAAAAGGTTCGCCTTCAGATTTGAATTGCAAGTGTGATCAAATGAAGAAGACCTAATTTGATTGTTTACAAACCTGATCCCAGTTGTTTAGCTCAAGGTAGGTGAGTGTAGCTCGAGCCATTTCACTAGCCGATGTGAGTGCAACAGAGCCCAGAGTGGGGTGGGATAATACAGAAGGGGTCTAGAAAGGTGCACGGAGGTTCAAGGAACAGGACAAAGAAGCGCTGAGGGAGAACGGATCCTTGACCTAGCCATAGCCCATGACTTAGCAATCTGCAGCAAAAGAAAGACTCAGAAAGAACCTGCCAGCAGCGGAGGCAGGACAAACGGAAGTAGACCATGTCTTATGGGGAGGATCGTCTCTCAGAACCGTCAAGGATATCAAGGAGCTACCTAGGGAAGAGCTGGCCCTTAGCACAAGCCCCCCCCCCTGGAAGAGAATCGCCATGAACCTTCTCAAGAAACGTGGGTAAGAACCGAGCGGAGAATTTCAATGGGTAGAATGCACAAGATAAAAAGATAAGTTCCGGCCAAAAGAATACTGGAGGCTGGGTTCCAGACGTCCAGAACTCTGGACCTACGCAATAGAGGTCATCTGCAGTGTGCAAGGAAGGTCCTAGGAGAGACCGCGGCTTGTAATGAGAGGGACCAGGCAGCCCTGGTTTGTGACGGTGAAGTATAGGGGATCAGACGGTAGGAAGCATCGAAAGACAAGGAAGCCATGAAGATTGGCGCCTAAATAGAGGTTGCTAAGGCCCAAGAATACAGAAATGGGACGCCCGGTAGCGAGAAGCTGGAATGCCGAGAAGGAGACAAGCATGTTCACCTGTCAGCTGACCTGGCTCAAGCTTAGGCATCGCGACTGATCAGGACATCAGGGTCGATACAGACAGAGAAGGCAGCCGACGGGAGCCATTCTGCAGCGAAACCAGCGCGAACCAGAAAGACGTGGAAGAGTACTTCTGGGCTATCAATGCTGAGTTTTTGTTTTTTTTTTTTTTTTTTTTTTTTTTTTTCGTGGGCAAAAGTCGGACCACGGACGCGGATTTCGAACCGCTGTCTTTCTGCTTACGAGCAGTTGCCCTATTACGCTACCGGTGCCAGGTTCCCTATTACGCTACCGGCGGCATAGGAATGCAACTGCGTGTGAGCAGAAGAATGAGGTTTTAATGGATGAGACACGAAAGGCGCGGCCAAGCGGTGGCAGAATCCCTCAAGGACTGCGTCTCTTCTGTGAACAGTATCAGCGACCGGATCATGGGAATGAGAATGGACACGAAGGAAGGGTACTGGACCGTACTGACCGTGTACGCACCATAATCCGGTTTCTCCGAGACGGAAAAAGAATGAGTTCCACCTGTCCTTGGACGAGCCCAAGATCGGTTCCGGAAGATGATACCTCACCATACCTGGGATATGAGTGGCATCTGGGAAATTACAGAAGGGGTCTAGAAAGGGTGCACGGAGGTTCAAGGAATAGGAACAAAGAACGCTGAGGGAGAACGGATCCTTGACCTAGCCATAGCCCATGACTTAGCAATCTGCAGCAAAAGGAAGACTCAGAAAGAACCTGCAGCAGCGGACGGAAGTAGACCATGTCTTAGTGGGAGGATCGTCTCTCAGAACCGTCAAGGATATCAAGGAGCTACCTAGGGAAGAGCTGGGCCCTTAGCACAAGCCCCCCCCTGGAAGAGACCGCCATGAACCTTCTCAAGAAAACGTGGGTAAGAACCGAGCGGAGAATTCAATGGTTGAGAATGCACAAGATAGAAAAGGATAGTTCCGGCCAAAGAATACTGGAGGCTGGGTTTCCAGACGTCCAGAACATCTGGACCTACGCAATAGAGGTCATCCTGCAGTGTGCAAAGGAAGTCCTAGGAGAGACGCGGGCTGGTATTAGAGGAGACAAGGCAGCCTGGTTTTGGAACGGGGAAGTATAGGGGATCAGAAGGAGGAAGCATCGAAAGACAAGGAGCCCAGAAGACTTGAGCCTAAAAGAGGTTGCTAAGGCCAAGAATACAGAAATGGACGCCCTGTACGAGAAGCTGGACTGCCGAGAAGGAGACAAGCGTGTCTTCCGCCTGGCTCAAGCTAGGCATCGCGCTGATCAGGACATCAGGGTCGTAAAGACCAAGAGAAAGAGCAGCGACGGAGCCATTCTCAGGAAGCCAGCCGGAACCAGAAAGAGGTGGGAAGAGTACTTCTGGGGCTATCAATGCTGAGTTGTGGGCAAAAGTCGGACCACTGACGGGATTCGAACACGCGTCTTCTGCTTACCGAGCAGTTGCCCTATTACGCTACCGGTGCCAGTTCCCTATTACGCTACCGGCGGCACTAGGGAATGCAACTGCCCGGTGAGCAGAAGATGAGGGTTTGAATCCCGTTCGTGGTCTGACTTTTGCCCACAACTCAGCATTCTTGTGATAACCTTCGGAACGCGCACTGCAGCGATAAACAGCAGTGACCAAATAATAACAGCTTAGTATCAACCAGGACCGACTATCTCTTAACTTAGCATGGTTGTGATGTCAACTTATTTGTTCACTTAAGCCGACCAAGATTGTTTACATTTGTTAGGCCAACGTTACTTTTATTAGGCCAATATTTCGGCTTGTTCGCCTTCGTCAAAGCCTGGAAAGTCAAAAACAAATGCGTCTTGTTCTCTCAAACGCCTTAACTGAAACTGAAGACCATTTCGAGATACCGGTAAACCACCCAACAGTATCGGTCAGTAAGATGACTTGGCTTACCTTGATCGCGGTAACGCGAGGTGGACCACCCTGGCTGTACTGATGCGACTAGTGAAACCTACCCCCCTTAGCCTTCGAGGTCGAGGTTGAGGTCGAAGGCTAGGGGGGCAGGTCTCACTAGTTGCATCAGTACTGCCAGGGTGGTCCACCTCGCGTCACCGCGATCAAGGTAAGCCAAGTCATCTTTACTGACCGATACTGTTGGGTGGTTTACCGGTATCTCGAAATGGTC
>MU911994.1:86136-99626 GCA_036418165.1 Cooperia oncophora
GTAGACCATGTCTTAGTGGAGGATCGTCTCTCAGAACCGTCAAGGATATCAAGGAGCTACCTAGGGAAGAGCTGGGCCCTTAGCACAAGCCCCCCCCTGGAAGAGATCGCCATGAACCTTCTCAAGAAAACGTGGGTAAGAACCGAGCGGAGAATTCAATGGTTGAGAATGCACAAGATAGAAAAGGATAGTTCCGGCCAAAGAATACTGGAGGCTGGGTTTCCAGACGTCCAGAACATCTGGACCTACGCAATAGAGGTCATCCTGCAGTGTGCAAAGGAAGTCCTAGGAGAGACGCGGGCTGGTATTAGAGGAGACAAGGCAGCCTGGTTTTGGAACGGGGAAGTATAGGGGATCAGAAGGAGGAAGCATCGAAAGACAAGGAGCCCAGAAGACTTGAGCCTAAAAGAGGTTGCTAAGGCCAAGAATACAGAAATGGACGCCCTGTACGAGAAGCTGGACTGCCGAGAAGGAGACAAGCGTGTCTTCCGCCTGGCTAAAGCTCGGCATCGCGCTGATCAGGACATCAGGGTCGTAAAGACCAAGAGAAAGAGCAGCGACGGAGCCATTCTCAGGAAACCAGCCGGAACCAGAAAGAGGTGGGAAGAGTACTTCTGGGGCTATCAATGCTGAGTTGTGGGCAAAAGTCGGACCACTGACGGGATTCGAACACGCGTCTTCTGCTTACCGAGCAGTTGCCCTATTACGCTACCGGTGCCAGTTCCCTATTACGCTACCGGCGGCACTAGGGAATGCAACTGCCCGGTGAGCAGAAGATGAGGGTTTGAATCCCGTTCGTGGTCTGACTTTTGCCCACAACTCAGCATTCTTGTGATAACCTTCGGAACGCGCACTGCAGCGATAAACAGCAGTGACCAAATAATAACAGCTTAGTATCAACCAGGACCGACTATCTCTTAACTTAGCATGGTTGTGATGTCAATTTATTTGTTCACTTAAGCCGACCAAGATTGTTTACATTTGTTAGGCCAACGTTACTTTTATTAGGCCAACGTTTCGGCTTGTTCGCCTTCGTCAGAGCCTGAAAGAGTCAAAAACAGATGTGACTTGTTCTCTCAAACGCCTTAACTGAAACTGAAGACCATTTCGAGATACCGGTAAACCACCTAACAGTATCGGTCAGTAAAGATGACTTGGCTTACCTTGATCGCGGTGACGCGAGATGGACCACCCTGGCTGTACTGATGCAACAAGTGAGACCTGCCCCTCTACCCTTCGACCTCAACCTCGACCTCACGTAGATCAAAATCCACAGAGGTCGGAGAAGGGCGCGAAGCTCACGGGTAATGGCCACACACTCCTCTTTTCTGTTCATTTGGGGGTCTCTAGCCGAAATCCAGAATGCTTCCAAGGTCTTCCGCGCAGCGATCTCAGGTTCCTGCGCCAGGATAGACACGGTCACCTGGAATTCGACATCTCCGTGACAGTGAACTCGATGACCTCCCCAAAGGAGTTTGGATACGTGATCTTCGCAGACCATCCAAGTGCTCCTTAATCCGTACGCGCAGCGGACGACCAGTTTCTCCTATATACTCACCATTGCACGCGAGGCAACGTATTGAATAGATCACACCCGACTTCATGCAATCCCTGCTCTACCATAAGGGCAAACCATGCACTCCGGGGTATCGCACAGCTGATCATAAAGGCGATTGCGAACGAGGATGCGTTTCAAATTGTTAGGAGGTATTTCTACCAACCTGACAACGTCTTGCAAGCCACATTCTGCAGGCTTGCTTGGATCACTCGGCTCTTTTCTTCCGATATGAATGGAAAGCTGAACTTTATCGGAGGATACCCCGTTAGTGAAACTGCTGTGTTGGGCATATCCCCTTCGTGTTGATCGCCGACTCCTTTGTATCCGTTGGATACCGCAATACTCCGGGCTATTTCGAGCGATTCCTTTTCCAACCCAACATCAGAGGAGACCTTGCTTGCAGTTCTGTACATGTTACTTTACGATAGCACGCTTGGTCATTTTGGGTGTGCCGAGTCACAATGAACAAGGATGTTCTTGTTGCTCGGCTTTCGGTACCACTTCGTTCTAACCGTATTCCCAACAACTGGATTTGAATGTTGAGAAAAGGGAGCCAATTCTCTATTGGAGTTTCTCCTGGTAAATTTGATATTGGCTGACTGCTCATTTAGAAGGTCGAAACACTTATCGATTTAGCCTTGAGTATGGCATATTATGAGACAGTCGTCAATACAAGAAGTGGTGTTCCAACCAGTATGGGTTTCTCTACCCTGAACATGAAGGCTGAAACCAAGACCGATGCGAGCCGTTGTCCCATAGCCAATCCCGCAATTGCCTATAATATTGTCCGGACCACCTGAAAATGGAGCACTTCAGACATTCCCCCAGGATCTCCATTACTTGCGAAATGGTGAACCCGAGAAGATTAAGTGTCCCTTCATGCTCGCAAAGCAATTCGTGAGTGGCCTCCAGTGCGTCGTCATTTGAGACATTGGTGTAAAGAGATGTGACATCAAACGATTCTACCACACAACCATCTGTGAGATTTGCACTGGATAACTTATTTAGCAGCATACTCGTATTTGTCAGGTGGGCGGGGATATGTTGAAGAAGTTGTCGCAAGATAATATTGAGAAACCAAGATATTTTATCTGTGGGATCCCAATGTTACTGATTATGGGCCTGACCTTGAAAACACCCGGGTCTCCCGAACACAGCTCCGAGTGACTGAGCTTGTGTGTCTTGACCAACACGTATAAGACCGGACAAAGCGGCAGGTCACATCTGATTCGATTGATTGTGGTATTAGACAGACCTGCACGTCTCCCTACACTACTCCACACTCTGTTAAGTTTTCTATATTGTTTGCAAAACTCTTTCTCTGTTGATCGACAATATAAAGTGTCGTCTTCGAGATGCAAACCGGTAATCGCTCTATCTAGCCTTGAGGAAGTACCACGAATTCCCCTCCTTTGTCACTCACTGATAAACGTAAAGTTCCATTGTTCAAAAGATCTCGTATCTCTTTCATCCCTTGCCTTTGTGACAAGGTAATGTTAGAGCTCGTGCGTTTATCAGCATACTGCCGCACTACTCTATAAACAGAAGTAGCAAACAAACGGAATTTGGTATCCATAACAGGGTCACCCTCTTGGGGCCTATAGAACGTGCATGGAAAAGGTAGAGCAGGGATTCTATCGTTCGATCTCTCTGTCGTCGAGGTCCCCCGTCGTTCTGCATTGGCCTTGGCTCGGAGTCGCTCGTGGAGCAACTGCAAGTTGCCAACTATTTTGCGCACAGTTTTGTGGGTAATATTCTGAGACGGAGAGAAACTGGGACCCAATTCTAACAATGATCGCGCCCTCTCCGAAAGTCGCCTATAACCGTGACTCGTGATTCGTGATAATAAATGTTAACAGTCTTGGTAGGCTCAAGTAAACAACTAAGTTGACATCACAACTATGCCAAGATTAAGAGGATAGTCGGTCCTGGTCGATTCTACAACATGTGCCAGCCAATTGCTTCCGACTAGTGAAAGAAGTTCTCTCTTTGCGACAAAAAAATGTTGCACTGAACCACTGAGCTTTCTAGAGACCCCCCCCAATGAACAGAAAAGAGGAGTGTGTGGCCATTACCCGTGAGCTCGCGCCCTTTTCCGACCTCTGTGGATTTTGATCTACGTGAGGTCGAGGTTGAGGTCGAAGGGTAGAGGGGCAGGTCTCACTTGTTGCATCAGTACAGCCAGGGTGGTCCATCTCGCGTCACCGCGATCAAGGTAAGCTAAGTCATCTTTACTGACCGATACTCATATTCCTTCTATACGAAAGTGCTGGCGACCCCTGACCTACTGACCATGTTTAAACCTTTTTAGCCTTCTTTTCAAAAGAGTAAAGAAGCACAACCATCAGGGAGGGATTCGATCCCGCGACTAGCTCCTTGCAAGGCGGACTCACTAACGGCTGCGCTCCACCACCACGGGCATTACCCCCCATCTCTGTGAAGGTGCTTTCACGCACCAGAACGTAAGACACTGCGGAGGAAAATCTTAGCCATTCAATCCAAAGAAACCGTTCTGCAAAAAGGAGATGAGTTCACCATCTGAAAATCCGCACAAAGGTGTGCAATTGCAAATTAAACAAACGAAGAAGTGATTTGTAGAAACTGCTGTCGAGTGTATCACATTCTTAACTAGGAATTTCTTGTTCGTGCATATGATTTTATAGGGCGTAGGTTGGCTCCACGAGTGGTCACGACCTCCATTTTCTACCTTGCGCGCGCGGCGATTACTGCCACAGTTGGACGGCATCATTGCAATCATGCAAGCAGGATCATGTTTCCTTCACACACAGCTTTGGAGACTTCCCAACTGATTTGGTATTTTGTCTAGATCGTCAGAATAATCTTGAGGATACTCACACTACCCGATTACTACTGTATTTCTTCAACGGTTGCTTTATTTCTTCCATTCTACCAACTTTTATTATACTGTATTTATTAATTTTTTAGAAATCCAACCACTGCTGTTTTTCCACTTTCTTGTGCTGCTTTTACCTACTATTGCTTCTTTCAGCTTTCTGTTATTGCTTCTTTGTGGGTTTTTTTCTCCTAATATTCCTGGTTCCTGCACTGCATTCCCCCTTACTTGCTTCTTTTTTAGTTTCCTTCTTCACATTGTATTGTGTTGTTAAGTGGCAGGATTCATCATTCTACCTCTTTCAACTCTTTTTCGGCATGAAGAATTCGTGTGAGGTCTTTTCATTAATCGACTGACCGACTTTCTTGTCCAGTGGCATCTGAGAAAGGCGGTTGAAGTCACTGATCACCTATGGTCAATGTGCAGTAATATCATCCTTAGAAGTTAGGAAAAAATTGTTTCCATTAAAACTTTTTGATTCGTTACAATCCGAAAAGCAAGAGCTTCCTCGATGTTTATTACATACATATACCTTTTCCACTTTGTTGTCATATGGATGAGTGTTTCTTAATTCTTAGTTCCTTCGAGCACATCGTGGAAATTTGGTTAAGAACAAGTGATATGTCCTTCCAGCTTATCTTAGAATTGCATGTAAAAGAAAGAATGTCCCATAGTGATGTTCTGTCGACTGTTTACATTTCGTGCTAGTACTCTGTTTTGTTATTGTTTTATTTCAATAGTTCACAATAGGTTCTACTAATTTCAATTCTTGCACTTCCAAATATTTTTAAGTGGACGCGTGGAAATGTAGTGAACGAATGCAATCGCCGCCGCACACAGCGAAAGTGCCGCGCGGCGCGCCTCTTCCTCGCCGCGATGCGAAGTCGGGTTGACTTTGGTAGTCCTAACCGGTCCCCTATTTTATAATTCTTCCAAGAAGAAGATAGCGCACGAAGTACACTCCTTATCCCTGAGCCAGAGTAGGCGTGGCATTTGAACATGGCACGGAACTGGTTACTCGTGGAATATTCCAGTCTGGGACAACTGTCATCTTGTTCTGCGTGGACAGAGAGAAGACAGCAAGTGTGTCAAGAAGGCGGCCACACCTACCCGATCTCAGGGATTTCGAGTATATATCGTCGTCATCCGGGCAGTTGATCAGCCGACCCCAGGGGTCGCGACGCGGCTGCAGCGCGTCACGACCGCGGCGATCAGCTGTTTCCACCCTAATTTAGCAATTTCCTCCCTAATTTTCACTGTATTTCCTATTTTTTCAAGATTATTTACGTTATTGTCTATATGAAGTTTAAACTCGTGAACTTTTTTATTTTCTCTCGTAATGGTGTGTTTTTCGCGATTTTTTTCAGGCATTTGTCTAATTGTTTGTTTAATCGTTTAATTGTTCGCAAATGTTATAAAAATTCCAATTATAATTTACCTTGTGAAGACAAGGAACTGCTAATCTTGGAAAAAGCAGCCAAAAACAGTGAAAAGTAGGGAAAAATGACTAAATTAGGCCGGAAAAAGCAAATAGTTCCTACGCACGCGGTCGCTGCTGCAGCCGCGTCTGCGGCCCGTTGACGACCGCCCTAATCAATTATTTATTTGATTAGATCCCGCTCAAACTAATCCTCAAACATCTAATAAGAGGGCCATACCTCTTAATAAAAATAGGGATCTGCGCTGACGGGGTTATACAAGTCAAAAATGGCAGGAGGAGTCAATTTTTGACGCCCCCAGCGCTAGTCGTTCCTCTTGGAACAAACAGGGAGTGCCGACCCCTGGGCAGCAGCCCTGCCGAACCTTCGGGAGACTCCTCTCTGCGTATGGGTTGGACCACTCATGCGCTTAGATTTTAGGTCAAAAAAACTGCGAACTAAATTATTATAAGGGTACCACCTTTACCAAGGTTAGGGGAGAGAACAATATGTATATACCTAAAGATTTCGGTAATAACAACAAAAGTTGTGTGTGTAGCACAAATTGCACTGTTTGTAACTAACAGATGATAATAACTACATAATCTCAAAGGTTACTAATCTAAGGATCAACACTTATAAAGGAAAAGATAGTAACTGTTGCACAAGTAATGTTGTTTACTGTATTACTTGCAATAATTGTGGACAGCAATATGTAGGAATAACAACAAGAAAACTGAAAGATAGAATAAACGAACACTTGTATGGTATTGCTTCTCAAAAAAGCACACCCCTTATATGAACATTTGCGAATATGTAATAAGGGGATAAAAGTCACCATATTAGACTCCTCTAGGTCTAATGACAAAACCTGTCTTCTAGACAAAGAACTGTTTTGGATAAAACTCTTGATGACCCCCCTTCCATTCGGACTTAATGATAATATAAAAGGGTATGGTAATATTACTAATACAAACTTGGCGATAATGCATAAGAAAAACCCTCCATTCTTCTGCTTGCATATCAAGAAAATCCGAAATAATAGAGGAAACAAAAAACGTAGTAAAGAAAATAGCAAGAAGTACACACATATATTAGATGAAATTATTATGAATGAGAATTTCCTAGAGCCTATGGATTATTACAGGCTTCTTAAGAGTTTAAGTAGAAAAGAGATCAATAAAATTATCAAACTTCTGTAGATAGCAATTTTTTAAATATGGTGAGGAACAAAACAAAGTTTTTAATCCTGTGTCTACTAGCCCATTTTTATTTCAACACGGAAGAGGTCAAAAAGAAAAACCAAAGATACCACAATGTAATTTTAAAATTCGAAAGTGGAATATTCAATGAACTACCGTTTAGTAGAATCGTCAACTCGAACAAGGATTAAAGATATTCTGCTTAATAATAACAGGGCGTAATTTCACTCCTATAAGGATTATATATAAATATGATAATGCTATATCCAAAACGTTGTTCAATTATAATAGATTTTTAAAAAACTTAGATGAAGAAGAGATAAGGAATATTTGCAAAAACGACTGCATCTGTACTACAGACACAGTTAAAAATTATGTTTGTAGAAATCATGGTCATATTATAACTGGAAACTTGAACATTATCAGAGAAAGTAAACTAAGAGACATTCTAGCCAGAGGAACAAAATACAGAATAGATAGGAACAACCAGATCAGAGATAAAGAAAGTTTACAATAAACTGGTGGAACACATCATAAACTACTTCAAAAATAAATACAATGCGAGTAATCAAAAAATTAAATTGGTTCTACAGCATTTACAGTCCAGTTATCATAAGAAGATTAAACCTCTCCTCACTTATAGCAATTTGTGGAGCTAAAGAAACATTACCGCACAACCTCATCAAGAGATATCAAAAACACTACATATTTTGTCCACTAGATAAAGCAAGTAATAATTTCGGTGTGGTTTGTAAAAAATACTACTTATTAACAGTTATGAAGGAAATGGGAGTCACCTACGACCGCATAAGGGATAGTTTTTCAAATGAACATACCAATAATACCTATATACATACTCCACAAGCCGATAAAGATTCACTTATTGAGAAACATATATCATTCTGCAAGGATAACAAAATTGAGCCTAGTAATGACACAGAATTACCTACTATTTATGCACTTCCTAAGTTGCATAAAGACCCCTTTAAGTTCAGGTTCATAACTGGTGCTCACAACAGTAGTACCAAGCCTTTAGCCAAAGAATTGCATATTTTACTTCAGCAGTATTAAAAACACTTTGTAAATTACTGTAAGGTAGTCAAAGAAAGAAGTAGGACTATAAAAACATATTGGTCTATCAATAACATTAATATCAGTTACGAACTTAATAACATAACTAATAAGAATTTGAAGATATTTACTGCAGATTTCTCAGACATGTTCACTAATTTAAATCATAATCTGATTATTCGAAACATAACAGAGTTACTAAAATTATGCTTCAAAAATGCAAGTAAAAAATATATAGCAACCAATGGATTTAAAGTATTCTATACAGATAATAATGAGACAAAGAGGAAATACAAGTACTACCAAATAAATGATTTATTGTTTCATACAGAATACTTGTTAGATAACAGTTATTGCCTCTTTGGTAAAAAAGTTTATAAACAAATCAAGGGCGTACCACAAGGTGGGAATGCTAGCCCACTATTAGCAGATCTTACACTTTCCCTCATGGAATATAACTATGCAAAGAATATTAGACACGATGCTAGAGTAGTATTTGAACCTTACAGATATATGGACGACCTATTGATTATACATAATATAGAAGAACAGGAAGTGGAAACTAGGCTGACACAAATATACCATAATGTCTTAGAACTAAATAAAACACACTATAATGAAAAATGTAGCAATTATCCAGACTCAGTTAGGATTCCAGGAGAAAAATTATTACCGGGCTCTACAATAAGACGGGTAATTTTAATTTTGTAGTCAATAGGTTCCCTCATTGTAACAGCAATATATCTACCAAGAATAAAGCTTCGGTTATATACACAGAGACCCTTAGAATCGCCAACACATGCACTCTGACTGATACTTTTACGGCAAAAATCAAAGAGATGATATTGACACTCATAAGAAACAAATATGCAAAAGAATTCATTACTGTCAACATCATTAAATGTATTTATAAAAATAAGTTCATCAATTATAAATTTGGTATGGAAATGAATATACAAGATATTATAAAGCTAGCCAGAAGTATACTACTAAGCGATTAGATAGCCTCAGCTATATGCTCAGCTAGACTTTTTTTTGCACCCTGCAATAACGGTAACATACTCCATACATATTTGACTTCACAAAAGCTGACCCATTCACAAATTTAGCTGCGTAGTATGGCAGCTGAGTATCATGTCCTCCAATACAAAGGTTCATGTGGGCCTAATTAGTTACCCACGGTAGCTGCGACACTTTACATTCCTCGTTAGTTGATCGGAATATTTTTCTACTATACATTTGATGCTTCTCGAATTTACATCACGATACTTCTCATAGTGATGTTCCACTTCTTTCTTTTAACACCACTGTTCCATCCACTACCTGTTTCGTCCTTCCCTACATCACTGATGAGCCTCGGGGAAGGACGAAAGACACTGGTTTGTATGATGTTCAGAGGCGAAACGAACCATTTTTCTGTCCATTTTTGGTTTCATAAATACATTTTTTCTTTGTTAGATCCTATTATAATTTGGTGGGGGGAGGGAGACGGATTTATGAGGTTGTTGACCTATGCTGGACTTCCTATTCCTAAGCGTTTGTCCCGCTCATGGCTGGGCCCACTCTTCTGATATGACGATGCCAGTTCTCCCAATACAATGCCTGATCGGGGTGGATTCCAACTATATTTTCAAGTCTGTATGATGCGTATCGACCCAAGGCTGTCTGGGACGTCCGTCACGCCGCATTCTGGGTAGCCGAGCTGAAAGCTAGCTTTACAGACGGTGTCTTTGCGCGAAGCACATGGCCGATGGGGGCAGCCAACGAAGGCGCTCGCATTTTGTCAGCTATGGCAGCTATTGCAAATTTTGTGCGTATTACATCGTTTATCGTTACAACAGCGGTCCAAAAGCGTGACGCCCGCCGTCCAACACATCATGATCTCCATCACCTGAGACGGGCTTTGACCTTTTTTGGGCCAGCACTCAGCACCGTGTAGGGCGACTGTTCGAACGACACTTCTATGAATTTTTGAATTAAGACGCTCTAACATCATCTTGGGTCAATTGTCAAATACTCGGTCTTTTTGACTTTCAACCTAGGCCTGAACTTCGCCAAATGATCGGTCCAAGCTTGCACCCGCTGCTCCATCGTGCTCGTATCTTCGCAAGCATCACATCGTCAGCGTGAAATAACGTCCAAGGAACTTCTTTCTAAGTTTCGTGTGATGGAATCCATGACGACAACGAAAAGGAGTGGGAAGAGCGCGGAGTGCTGGTCTACCCCGATGTGTTCGGGTTTCAATAAAGGATGCGCACTCGCTCGAATAGCTCTTTGAAGGGGCCGCACTGTCGAAGCTGTGCCTTATAGCGTCACGAGGAACTTGATACCCTCTTTCAGTTCACCAGATAATGGCCGTTCTCGTCGTTGATGTCAAAACAAATTTTTTTTCTTTAATTGGCGGTGAAGGATTTGCCAAGTCGGTACAGATTCCGCTCACCGTCGCGTGTCTCCAGTTTCTTGCTGACATTGTCGAAATGAGCGGCTTCCATTACAGCGACGGAATTCTTTGCCGTTCTCTGCGCTTCCCGGTACATTCGCTAGTTGTAAGCCGACTTGCGCCCAACTACGCATAATTGAGTCTCCTCTTTCCGCAAACTTTCGCTCGCAGATTGTCCGTTCACAACCAAGTCTGCTTGCCAACTTCACGCCGCCCAGGCTTGTTTACGCTGAATACGAACGAGCGACGTGGATTATTCATTCAAGGCTCATTTCAGATTTTCTCAACAGTCGAGACTTTCGGTAAACGGACACGAAAAATCACAGCGGCCTGCTTAAGTCGTCACCGCTTAATTCACCCCCCGACCGCATCGCTCCCTTTGCTGCAACCTGGGAGCTGTGAATTTCAGCGTGCAGATCAGCGGGCGGTGTTGCGGGGCAACTGTCTCATACGGCACTACCTTAGCGTCTGTGACGAGTCCTTGGTCGCCATGCCTGATGAGCACAAAGTCTATTGTGTTTTGGTACTCCCGCTGTAGAAGGTGATGAGATGGGAGTCGCGTTTACGAAACTTTGTGTTCAGAATGACGAGATTATGCGTGTCTGCATAATCAGGAACTCGCTCGTCAGCATTCCGTTATTAATTACCGAGTCTACCATGACAAGCGTAACCCTCTTTCACAGCGCCCACGTTCAAGTCGTCAGCGACAATAACACCGCCTTCTGGTGGTACTTCAAATGTTTTCTCGCTAAGCAAAGGACCAGTTTCTCTCGAGTGACAATCGGACCGCCTCATCTCCTATACTGCACAGAGATCGATTCTTCTGCGCTCTTGAGCTCTGCGACCTCGTTCGAGCGCCCGGTCAACGCTTCAACGTTAGGCGTTGGAACGCGAGCTTTGCTGCCAGACTTTCGGACTAGTCTAGTGCCCCCCCCGGTGCCCCTTGCATGGAAGACCCTCGCACACATTTCACATCGCTGTGCTTGCAAGGGCGTGTCGACTCCCACGGACGCCGTATCAGTATCTCAGAATTCATGTGTCATACTTAAACATTGTGATGTGACACTGAGTACTTTTAGGTCGGCCTGTCACATCACCTCACGACCTGTCACTTGCGCTCAACTACTACTGGAACCTACGCTGGATTACTGATAGAAAAGATTATGTACATCAACATAAACACGATATTAATAGAACATGGGAACCTTTTGCACGCAACTCCAGAATAACCTGGAGGGTCTATTATTTGTTCTAAGCAAAATGTCATCCCGAAAACTGCGAAATGTAAGTATGAAAATAAAAAGCAGAACTGCGGCAGAACTTTGTACATATTTACTACTTGGGGTCCCCTACAGGTCAATCAGACCATTTGCAATGACATGAAATGAAGAATGATTCTGATTTGTGATCAAACCACATTAACATTAACTCGAAGTAATGGCTACGGCTTCTTCTTCTTCTTCCTCTTTAGCGTTTGTCCCCGCTCGATGGCGGGGTCCGCTCCTCTGATATAACTACGCCATTTTTCTCGACTGAATGCCTGATCGGGTGAATTTCGGCTATTTTCAAAGTCGGTATGCCAGCGTGTCGAGCCAGCGCTGTTTGGGACGCCCCTTTAGCCGCTTTTCCGGTACCTCGATTTCGAGAGCAGTTTTACGGACGGTGTCAGCCTTCGCGCGAATTACGTGCCCATACCATGAAGGGCGCTTTTCACGCAATTTCTCTGCTATGGGGGCACAACCATGACTTCTTGCGGCTCGATACGTTACCAGAATCGGTCCAATCGCGTGACTTCCGCCGTCCAGCCGCAAGCATTTCCATCTCCATCAAACCAAAAGCGCAGCCTCAACTTCTTTTGTCGCGGTCGCGGCCAGCACTCGGCACCATATAACGCGACAGGTCGGACGACAGTACGATAGATCTTTGACTTGAAACGCTCTGGCATTTTCTTGTCGCAAAGGATCCCAGACATGGATCGCCATTTAGACCACGCCGCACTCACTCGTGCGCTCACTTCCGAGTTCAGACTGCCGATCGGAAGTGGGGAGAGCGCAGAGCCTTGATGTACCCCGACGGTGATGGGGAACTCCATTGAGACACCCGCTGGTGAGCGAACTTGGCTCCCTGGGCATGAGTAAAGGATGCGCACCCACTCAATTAGCTCTTCGGGCACGCCGTGCCGCCTCAAAGCGTACCATATAACATCACGCGGCACACGATCGAATGCCTTCTCCAGGTCTAAGAAAGCTACATGCACGGGCTTTCGCTTCTCACGGTGTTTCTCCAGCAATAGGCGAGCGGCATGTATGGCGTCGACGGTGCTACAACCCGCCACGAAGCCACACTGATTGGTGGAAAGCTGGACGATATCACGAACGCGGGCGTCAACAATTCGCTCAAAGATTTTCATAGTGTGCGAGAGAAGGCGAATTGGACGGTAGTTCGAGCAATCTGCCGGGCTGCCCTTCTTCTTCCAAATCGGGATCGTCACGCTCTGCTGCCAGTCCTTGGCACCTTCTTCTCTTCGACGATCTGGTTGAAGAGTTTCGTCAACCAACCCGCAGAAACCAGCGTTGTGACTTCCACAAATCAGCTGCTATGTCGTCGGGCCTGTTACTTTGCCAGCCTTCATCTTCCTCAAGGCAGCTTCTGTTTCCTGTACGGTGATCTTCTGAACGGGACCATATGTTGGTGCGGTACAGGGTATAGCGGGATGGGCGAATTGTTGAGATGCCCTCGAAGTATTCACGCCATCGTTGCAATACCCTTTTTCGGTCCATCAGAAGGTGGCCATTCTCATCACTTATGCCAAAAAAACTTCTCAATGTCTTCGGTTTGGCGATGACGAGATTTGGCAAGTCCGTACAGGTACCGCTCACCGTCGCGCGTCTCCAGCTTCTTGCTGATATCATCGAAGTGAGCGGCCTTCGCAGCAGCCACGGCCGTC
>MU911994.1:105817-123269 GCA_036418165.1 Cooperia oncophora
GATATTTGTCTCATTAACGCTATTGAAATTGGCTGCGAACTCGACGCAAGTGGACTCGAATCAGCCTGCAAGCGGTAGTGGATGCTCTTATCCTGGCAAATAGATGTCGAATACGCTCCAGTGGTCTTCCAAACGCTGACTGCAGTCTTACTGTGGTGACCACGATGGCACTGTGGGTCTAGAAACTTTCAGAATACTTGGGAAAGGCACATGTGGTGACCTATGCCGACATTTTTCATCTTCATGGCAACTTTTTCGGTGTCCGAGGTTCCAGCCTTCTTCCAAGTCACTGCAAGGAGCAGAAGGCAGTTTTGGCACCTGAAAATATTGTCGTGGAACTCCACAAAACTCGAAAAATGTGAACAGTATGGTGGCCTTGTGGACACTGAAGTTAGTCGTTACGCAAAAAAATTGCAGCCCGCACATCATGTTCCAAGGCAACCACTGTTATTTGTTGGTAACAATGGTAGGTATAACATGCCAGGATTTGGAATGAATTGGTTGAAAAAAAAGTTATAGGCGAAGAAGCGTTTGGCCGAATACTTTAGACGCTACTGTACCTAGGTCTTCATTCGAACTTCCGTGAGAGTCCAAACCATTCCACGCTGAATGTTACGACCCTTGCCTGCGGGTGCACCCTCAAGTGGCGTCCAACCACCACTACACTCCAGCTTACCTTTCGAGCGTTCCCGAGTGACGAGTGTATAGCGTATCATTGTCGTATTGCCTCGTTCTGGACACAAGTTTTTAACAATTGTACCCATACTGCAATAACACACAAAAAAATGCAGCAGCCACTACATCCAAATGAAGTACTTAGCCACGTTCTCTAAAACTCCTCGATAGGGAGTCTATGCCCAGAACGTCGCCTATGCCCATAACGTCACCAATAAGTTTTCGAGATTTCAATCAACCTTCAAACAAGAACATAATCGTGGACTGAACATCTGCTCGTGCTGATGATACTATAATTATTCCTTTTGATGCTGCTCAAAATTGAGAATCTATGAAATTTGCGGACTCCTCAAAAAGAGACTACTGTGAAGTAGAGCACTCTGTACAGGGAGCACTTTTGTCTTGCCTGTACTCGAAAAGCAATGGCTTTCCAGTTCAAAGCATTATAGGCCTATCAGCCTGATTTTGAATTTTTGCCAGATCTTCCAAAAAAACTTCAAAAAGGGCTCCGTAGCTGACATTGAAATTCTAACATTCTGCTCACCTTAAACTACGAATATTGTACTGGAAGATCAGTCAAAGGGGAAGAGCAGCTGAAGGCATCAGATTTGAAGAGAAATGTCGACGCGATCTTTCAGGTTGGCCCATAAATAATGGCGTTTTTTGTCACACACATTTTTATACGGAAAGTGACAAATGTTTCCGATATATTCTACATTGTTTGAGAGGAAATGTTCTGCACTATAAGACGGTGTATTGCTCTCTTATTATTTCTCGATTTGTGTCGATTTTTATTTCATTGAAAGAGAAATTCGGGTCGACCCAAAAGTGAGTTTTCGACAACTACTTTTTGAATTTTATCTCGGCTCTCAATCTACAGAAGAAGCTCAAACCTTGTGGTATATATGACCAAAAAAAGATGCGTCTTATGACAGCTTGAAACTTGGTTCAAGCAATCAAGAGGTGGGAATCATGGGGGTCCTCTTGGGGAGGGACTGCCTGCAGAACCTACCCACTTATTTTCGAACACGTCTAACATCAACTGAGGGTGGTGGTTGATAATGATAAGGAAGCATTCTATGACCTCTAACGATCCTCAATCTTTGGCATGATTCTCAGTTAATAAGGTAATTCCGTAAGCTCTCAGTTGGACAGAATAGGGCATTAGGTTCGATGCTTGTCTGTGAGGTCGAAACTGAAATCTTCGAATCACTCAAAGTATTATTAGCATTCCTAAGAGACATAGCCTTCAGCCATATACTTAGCAGCTGGGCCCATGCGGTTTTAGCTTTTTAATTAGAGGTATAAAAGAGAGGCTGTCGAAAATGCTCAATTTCGTCGACCTGACACTCCAGTTTGAGCACTTAAATATTAGTGGAAAGAGAAACTTGAAGAAAACTAAGAAGATTTTTGAGTAAGGCGAGGAATTCTCTGTAAAATATCAGGAAACTGAACGATAGAACTCCCTTTCTTCAGCGCGATATTTCCAGTGAAAAAAACGCCATTACTCATGAGCCGACCCAATACTTTGATTTCGTTGAAACTGTTAAAGGCACAATGTACACTCAGTTGCAAGGTTCCTCCTCGAGGATAACGAGCCCCCAACTGTCCAAGCGTAGTGGTTTCCCGTCCGAACATGCGCGGGAATGGGGATCCAGGACCGTGGGATAGGCTAATTCCTCCATGCTCCGCCTAAAATGCAACTTGCGGCGCAGACATGCTGAACGCCGCTACAATACCCCGACCCCATTTCTACTCACCGCCGTCCGCGCGGCGCTCCTGGTACTTTGCCAACTCTTGTGATTGCGCTCTCGAATACAATTAAGACGCGAACTCCTGATGCGGATGACATTTAGGTATTGCTCATGCTGCAGTTCCTACTCGAAGATGATGACGAGGGCCAGAATTCGAGAGCGACCCTGCCGTTTCTGTAATCATCCTAAGCCACGCATTCCCACCGAACATGGGAATAAAAACGGGGCTGACGTTCTACCCCTTTGTTCAAAGTTTTTTATAGCTTTGAAGCCGGAATCGCGCCGAATTGCAAAAATTTACACGGGTTTTTGTACATTAACTCGGATTTTCTATCCAAATTTCATTATTTTATTTACATTTATTTACATCTACATTCGTTGTTCTTCAGTTCTAGCCTTTGTCATCTTCATCATCTTCGATTCGGACTTTGCAGCATGAGCAACACCTCAAATGTTATCCGCATCAGGAGTTTGCGTTTTAATTGTATTCCAAAGCGCAATTACATGCAGGGGGAATTCCCAGCGGGGGGGGGAGGGAGGAGGACGTGAGCGCTGGAGCCAGCCAACAGTGCACAATACAGCGATGTATTTAGCATGAAGCTGGGTGGCAGGGGAAGAAAGGCTCCCTTGGCAAAACCCTGTGATCTGACTACGGAAGGTCGTCAGGTCGGAGAGGCCACTTGTAATGAGACGTGCCGGCTGACGCCGGCGCGCCTCCTCTGTGATGTGATACGTACGGCCCGCATACATAGCGCCCGCGCTGGCCGGAGGGGGGGGGGGAGGGGGAGTTGCGTGTGGCTCTCCGGTCGAGGACCCTCCCGTCGTCTTTGTCACACCGTTCAAGATGCATACAGACGATACCTGGCTTTCTGTCATCTCTGCACTTTGTCAATGCTACTTACCATAATGTCATGCAAAGTAATAGCGTTGAAAATAGCAGGTATATGTTATTGGTTCGGTCCGCGAGCGCGTTGCGTACTCTGTTCCAAAAAGCCAATCACCGCGTATCAGTTGGGCTAATAATCCACCAGAGGGGTGGCAAGAAGGAGGAGCGGGGCGACCGACGGAGGCCTTCGATCACCAAAAGGAGGCCGCCGCCAGGCGAGACCCGAGTGGTAAATTATTAGATTGATTGGGCCTCAAGTTTTATACAATCGGTTTGATGCCTCCCTATTTACGTTGCATGGATGTTGGTATTACGTCATCACGTGTGCGTGACCTGTACATTATACTCTTTCATTACACTAGCTATCACTCACCGAGCTTGCATTTGCAGTACACAATGTCGCACAATTACCACTGTGACAGAAACGTACCTGCGCCACTGTTTGGTTTTGCTGCTCCACGACCGGTTTCGCGGGCCATGGAGAGATGCAAAGCAGGCGCATACCGCCAAGCTGGTAGATACTACGTGGAGACGTCATCTATTACATGACATGCATGCAACAAGCATTGGCTTCGCCAAGTCTCAAGAAAGGGGCGACGACTTTTACTCTCGAGAATCGCTTCCGGCCCGGTCGGCCGAATCGGATTGGCATTTCGGAAGTACATACTACGTTCCACCGTGGAGGAGGACCCGTACCTCACCACCAGAGAAATGGCGACCATGCTTAGCTATGATCATTTCACGGTTGCACGTAGACTAGAAAAGCTCGGCAAGTAGCTTGGTCGATGGGTCCCAAATGAACTGTCCGCTTATGAACTTCGCAGGCAGGTGACGCACCTGCATCCTCGACTCATTCCCAAAGAGGCTTCACGTTTCTCAACTAGATGCCGCCTGGACGATGAGAAGCTGTCCTCTACGATAACCCGTGAGGAAGCGGCCAGTTGGGGTCGAAGGGAAGGCCACAGCCAGAAGCCCCCCCGAGAAGGCCCGACTCCCTTCACCCCCAAACAGGTTCTCCCTGTCCTGTTGGCTGTGCCAGGAAGAGGCACTGAGTACTAGGGGAGGCGCTGGAGAAGCGAACAGACGAATTGACGTGTCCCACCTACGTGGACCTAGGCTGCGGAAATTGAAGATGACACGTGTCGAACCCGCTCACTTCGTGGAAGGAACGAAATCTACTTCCCCCGCTGACCTTTACCCCGACCTCACACTGCAAAGGGCAACCCCAGGCCCGAGCTGAAGCAAGTACGGATGCTGATGGTCGGCCACCCTCCTCCCAGCAGCACCTGACCCTGGCTCGCTCCTTCTGACTACTGGCTGTTCAGCCACCTGCAGCGCTATCTGGACGGAAAAAAGTTCGAAACAAAGGATCAGGTCAGAAAGGCGCTCGACGACTTCTTCAAGTCCCAGCCTCCACGTCGTGTCTGGAAGCGATGGCAATCACGACAAGGCTGGCTGAGCGCTGGCCGTCGACAGTATGATGCAATCCGGTGACGATTGCTGCATCACCGTCGTAACCATCTCCCAGGCTGGTCGCTTTGAGATACTTTAGCAAAAAAGTCGGTATAACGAACTTATCGCGGCAACCTAATAGTTTGTCAATGGGACTCCGTGGCAATTCGCGAAGCCTATCGCGCTTTTTCGACCCGCTCTTGGTGACTTCACATTCCAACACTTACGCAACACTAAAGCAGGAGGATCGTCTCCAGGCCGTGGTGAGCTTTTTCAAAACGATTTGTTGCATGTTGTAGGGGTCCATACAAGGACCACACAGATGGGTTTCATTTTTGCTAAACGCTATTGGGAATGTCAAAAAAGGAATAAAAACAAATCGCTTAAATACGCAAGTTTTATCATCTCATTCGCATCTGTTTCAGCTGTAAAGCAGAATACATAGAGTTTATAAAGTGTTTCTCAACTAGACATGAAAAAGAACATTGAATAAGGTCGAAATACAAGTGCCTTACTTGGCATACAGTGAGGTACACTGCCATTTTCTTCTAGCGAGCGCCCTATGCACGCATCAAGCTACGCCGCTCGCAGTGCTCTTTTATAAAGCGCCTCACGCCTGCGCCATATCACGTCGGCGGCATACAATAATGTCCAAGATCAGCGTGATCAGGGCATTGATTAACACCTCTGTTCAAGACGGTGCTCACGCGAAAAATTTTTTTTCGCAGATTTCTGTTAGTGGTCCATTGGACCTAACCCCGTGGATTAGCGGACAGGCGAAGCGCTCCGTTAATGTATCTCCCTCTGGCAGATGCAACCGCGAGACAAATTTTTCTTTTCTTGCCCCTTCCACTTCCAGTAGCGTCCTTTCATCAGAACATCTTGCCCTCACTTCGGTACCAATAAACACCCTGGATCTTTCTTCACTTCTTTACCCGCTTATCGCTTCCTCGACGAAAAGAACTCGTTACCACTTGCCCGAGAAAGGTTTTTGTTTCTCAAAGTATGAGAGGAGTGCAGTGTATGTGCGTCACTTTTTTGTGTAGTTTTTAATTCTGCGTCTGCATACTAGCAAATGAAAAGCTTCCTCTTAACGATGTTGGATAACGACTCCTTGGGGGAGGGGGGGGGGGGCTGATAGCCACTAGCTGGAGACATGGCCGGCAACATAACACAAAAAGCTCGGGAAAATTTTTCTCGGCGTAACTCTATACGTAGGGGTAATTGATGGTCCTGATCACGGTTCAGATACTTATTTTTGCCGCGGAGGCCATCTGGGGCCAGTATGGCGCTAAATAGCCCCGCCGCGCAGACTGACAATGATGGTAGTACGAGAAAGCCTTTGCACCAAATTAGCGACACATTGCGCCATATTCAAAAATGAGTGTCGTGTTCATGAACAGAGCATCGGATAACCGCCGTAACCCAAGTTTCATGAAGAGTTTTTTCGATAGTATTTCGCGAGCGTAATAATTGAGTGAGGCCTATTTGTGAACCGTTCCCGCATGGAATGTGCCTTCAAATGGCGTATATCCGGGTCATACACATTATGGGGCATACAGGAATACAAGAAGCAAGAAATGTGAAAAATGCAAAAATTGTGTCGGCGAGGGGATCCGATCCACAAACCCACCGTCCGAGAGCCCGTCGCACTATCCACCACACCATCTGCCACTGCGACACTAGAGATACAGGACCTGTTGAAGAGATATGCGCAGATGACCGGAAAACTCCAATGCAGCTCACCGCATGCCAAGTAGACCATTTGGATTTTGACCTTATTTTGCGCTGTTTTTCATGCCTGCTCAAAGAATACCCTACATACTATACCCTGTCAACGCTACAGCTAGAACAGAGGGGAATAAGGTGGTTTAAAAAGCCCATTCTTTTCGAATTGTTTTTGACCTTTTTTTGACATTCCCAAAACCGTTTAGCAAAAATGAACCCCATCGCTGTGGTCCTCGCATGGACCCCTACAACATGCAACAAACCGTTTTGAAAAAGCTCACCACGGCCTGAACGACCTCCCTTGTAAGAGCTTATCATAAATCACTGTTCGCATGCGTTTTGGACCAAGCTGTCGTGCGCGCTAGCCGAACACCTCGATGTCTAAAAGCATGGGAAGAGCCATATATCCTCCCAATACAGTACTCCATTGTTTCCTCATCACAAGTAGCTGTGAATGCTATCTTTCCTTGTCCACTTATGGGAAGTTACTGCACTGAGAACGTTTGAGCCGGAGCTTTTAAGCTGCGGCCGTAGGATGTTACGTATTGTGGACGATCAGCCTGGAGCTTTTGAGCCACGGAAAGGAACTGAACGCAAAATCCACAATAACCTTCTTTATCGTGTCTTTTACAGAACACGAACACATCGGCATAGGTTTGACACCCTCCACCGAAGGAACGGTTTCGAAAAAAGCGCGAACCTTTACATGAAAAATCCCAACAACGTGTAGGAAACCGCATGAATAATTGGGCGCGAACAAATAACTCGGAGAGGGAGGCACGAGAGTGTCGCTGCTTCTGCCAATTATCTTTATGGAATTCCATAAAGGGCATATAATTGTTACCGGTGTGGAAATTACAACGGAAAAATTGGCTGAGTGGGAGGGATCGTAGACGTGGGATCAGTCAGCACTGAAGAACGGTCAATATAGTATGTTGAACTTTCCGGATCGTACAGACATTCTGCTTGCACGGGCGAGCACCATCTACCCATCCACCGGAACGGCGTGTATTGTGTCGAATGCGTGGCACATACAGAGGTGAAACAATCAGAGGCGAACGAAGTATACAACTCCCACGTTAAATTCACGACCATTCAAAAAAATTCACGACTTCTCAAACCAAGCTGAAAACCTAGTTACCAATGCCTCACTGGACACTAGTGCAAGCCCGCCTTTAAGGCCACGCCCACATCTCACCGTGGTCGTAATTTCTTAAACTTCATTTCATAACTTCCGCTTTTGTAACATTTTGCACTTTTGCATTTTGCACATACACAACAATTAAAGGACTGTACATCGGCACATGACCAACTCTGCCCATTTTTTTTCTGAAGAATTTGTTGCAAACTTTGGCTTTTCATGACTTTTTTTCAACGTCGTTCTATTTAGTCCCGCTTTTTATACAACGAAAGTACTCGTAGACGCACAAATGTGCACTGCTACATTAGGCTCCTTCGCTTAGCCACGCCCACTTTCGCGTCTTTTTGGAGAACTTCTATATTTTTTGAAAATTTCTGCGTTTGGCTGCTAAGCTCCGCCTACGTGCGAGAAGCTCCGCACGTTTCGAAGAAGCCCCGGCCATTTTGGAGAAATGGCGCGATCGGCTGGATAAAGTCTCAGCTTGCATGCTAGGGTCCCGCTCGTTACTCGGGACAATTCCACCTGGTTCTTTGTTCAAAGTAACGAGCGATACCCTAGCATGCAAGCTGAGACTCTATCTCATATTTGCGCTATTTTTCAAAAGTGTTTGGGGCTTCTTCGAGGTGGGCGGAGCTTCTCATAGTGGGCGGGACTTGCAGTCCAAAGTTTCAAAAATTTTGAAACAATATCAATATTTCGCAAAAGTGGGCGTGGGTAAGGGGCGAGGCATAATAAGCCAGTGCATGAAATTGGGGTCTACGAGTACTTTCGTTGTATGAAAAGTAGGAGTGAAAACAACGACAGTGAAAAGGTTATGAAAAATCGAAGTTTGCCACAAATTCTTCAAAATTATAAAATAAAATAAGAGAAATCACGATCACGCTTTAATATGGGCGCGGCCTTAGGGGCGGACTTTCACTGGTTCCCAGTGAAGCATTGGCAACTCGCTCTTGAACTTGGTTTCACATGTCAAGAATTTGTTTTGCAAAGTCGTGATACTGGTTTGAATGCTTGTGATTTGGTTTGAAAAGTCGTGAATTTGGTTTAAAATGTCGTGAATTCATGGTGAAAGTGGCACATGTATATGTCCTGAGCGCCTTGAGGAGAAGAGTGTTCTAAAAGCACATAAGGCAGCGTTCAGACTTGTAGCGCTACAGCGTCGCGCTACAGCGTCGCGCTACAGCGTAGCGCTACAGTTGTACCGAACTCCAGCTTTTATGTTTTTTCTTTCTGTATTCAACCTCTTCTCTTTGTTTCTCATATTTATCTGATAGTGAGCTCCTGTTTTCTTCACATTTTAATGTAGTTTTTGTTACATGAAAACAATTTCGCAATCGGGATCAACACGAGGCAGCACTGCAAGACATCAAGCAAAGCCATCAAACATCAAGCAACTGTGAAACCAAATAATTAAAGTCAAAAACGATAAATAAAACCAATTATCACAGTCTTCTGTATCAAAAACTACATTAAAATGTGATAAAGTAGAAAACAGGAGCTCACTATCAGATAAATATGAGAAACAAAGAGAAGAGGGTTGAATACAGAAAGAATGAATACAGAATCCAATGCCGCTTATCGATTATGGAGCGAAATCTGCTTTTCGAGTTTGCCCCCAATCTCTGCCTGGATCACAGGAAAAAGATTTATGCCGGTTTTCGAGGCATTCACAGCCAACAAAGCTTTGACAGTTTCTTGTACTTTTTTGGCCCAGGAGCGTAAAAATGGCCTTATCTCCCACAACAGGCACGCGAACACTGTCTGGTCACCAATGCGTTAACACAAGGCAAACAAGAAGTTCCTTTATGGTTCTTGTGTCTCCGGTAAAAAAAACATGCGTGCGTGTTTTTAGGTGGCGCGAGTACTCTTTGGGTGTTTTTTGCAGAAAATGCTCTTAATAGGACAGAAGGACACTGTTACGCTAAAAGCAGTACCAGAAAAATAGTGACTAATGGAGTAACTGTCAAGGATGGTCAGATAGTTACAGCTGTATCAGTCTCACCTTTCCGTGAATTTCTCAAGAAAACTCCAGCAACCTTCCCACTTTTCTCTGTAAGCAACTCTAATCATCCTAAGTACGTTGCGAAGCGGCGCTGTAGCGCGACGCTGTAGCGCGACGCCGTAGCGCGACGCTGTAGCGCTACGCTGTAGCGCTGCGCTCTACAAATCTGAACGCTGCCTAAACATGTTCCATATACCATAGCGCCGGAGCAGCGGACCGAAGTTGAGCGCTGCACAACTATGCCACACCGGCAGCTTTTTCAGCTAACAGCCTTCTTCAAAAGAGACGATTTCTGGGAAGGAGGAGAGTCTCTATCGGGTTGCTGTGAAAGCCTCTGGCTATTTTTGAGTGTTCTAATCGATTAGCTTTTCCATGGGAACTTATAACTCTTGAAACTATGTGTCAGCATGTGTAGAATCGTTTCTTTCAGAAATGCAAAATGTGAAGGTCAACATATACATTTTCGGCTTATAGTTCTTCCTATCATTGAAAAAGAAGAACATCAAAATTCCATGTTCCGAAAAAAAAGAAGCTACGTCTAAGCGGACCATGGCGCAGTTGCTGAGATATTGCTCGCTTGTTTCCAGACGAGGTGTCTACTGACAAGGGAGGTCGTTCAGGGCGTGGTGAGCTTTTTCAAAATGGTCTTGTGCATATTGTAGGGGCACATACGAGGACCAGAAAACTGAGGTTCATTTTCGCTGCGCGCTTCTACGAATAAAAAAAAACGTAAAAAATAGGTCGATGGTTCGGATCCCACCGAGGACAAAATTTTGCTTTTCTACAATTTTTCATTTTTTGGATCCATGTTTGTCTAAATAATTGGTCCTAACAAAAACATTCACGATAAACTGAACAATCCTACTTTTATGGAGCAAAACTGCTTTTTCGTTCGAATTCGTTAGTATGCACAGACTCAGCTCTTCGGCGCTATGCCGGTGCCAGATGGCACTGGAACCGAAAATAAAGTCTAGAATCGTGATCAGGACTGTCGATTACCCCTAGGAGCAAGTTTTGAGCGAAAAATTTTTTTTGACTTTTTCGGGTTGTAGGTGACCGATTTGGTCGGCAGTGTGAGCGGAGTCTCACATCTTCGTAACAGCGATGACGTATCGTTGACGCTACGGACCCCGGACAACCCAGTAAGCAAACCCAAGAAGGTCAAAACAATTGTTTTGACCGAAAATTCGTTTTTAGTGGTAATCAGTGGCCCTGATCACAAATATAACACCTATTCTTGGCGTCCACGCACTTTAACGACAGAATAGCGGTGAACGTTCCCTATATTGGTTTACATAACGAATTCATTGGAAAGAAGATGTGGCCCCAAATTGTCTATAATTGACACCACACCAGAAGTTACTAAATTCGCAATCAGATCCACTGTATAGCCTATGAGGATCAACGTCCAGCAACAATCTTGTTCAATGGTGCGTGAAAATCGAAATAGTTGAACAGCACTGACTCATGAGGTACAGCTACTCAGAATGTGCCCATAAATGGCAAATATCCGAGTTATATTCATGCGCAGACACAAATGGAAGCGAGAACAGCGAAATCTAAAAAAATGCAAAAAGCCACGACGCAAGGGGAGCCGAACCATCAACCCCACCCTCACTGTCCGATTGCGAAACCTCCACTCTATCCGCTAGGCCATCCGATGCTCGACTCTGTGCAGCGCTCTTATCCTTGATGAAACCACTGCAAGAAGCCGTTCACCCTTGAGCATGTGACCCAAGTTGGAAGCTCACTTGCGGCGATTTTTCGCTTCGATTCAAATAGCCCCTTTATAAGGACCCCCCACTCAGCAACTGGTCAAAGTTGCAAGTGACCTACGCCGTATAGAGGCCCAGAACGAAGCAGATTCCAAGATTTTCTTTTCACTCGTTTTTTACCTTTCCTGGAAGCGCGCAGCGAAAATGAAGCACACTTTTCAGGTCCTTGCATGAGCCCCTACAATATGCAAAAAACCGTTTTCGAAAAGCGCACCACGCCCTGAACGACCTCCCTTGTGAGAGCAGAACGTCCAGTGACCTTGCAAAAATTGACATGCTACCGTTCTCTGTGACGAGCACATGGGATCGTTTTATTAGGTTGGCTAATAAGTAATGGCGGTTTTTTTCAATTGAAAAATTTGTTCGAAAAGTGAAACGTTTTGCAAGCAAGTTATATATCATCTGATAGGAAACTTCTCGTAGTATAAGAATATCAAAAAAGCTTTGGTTGAGGATATAGTTTTTGTGAATTTTTTAGTCGTTGAAGTTGGAAGTGAAGTCGGCGAAAATTAGCATCTTCGACAACTGCCTCTATTTAGAAATTTCATGCTAATAGTTGAATTAATTGAATTTGAATTTGATATTCTAATACTACGAGAAGTTTGCTATCAGATGATATATAACTTGCTTGCAAAACGTTTCACTTTTCGAACAAATTTTTCAATTGAAAAAAACGGCCATTACTTATTAGCCAGCCCACTAGCAGTTATTAGCCAGCCCACTAGCAGTGGGCTGGCTAATAAGTAATGGCCGTTTTTTCAATCGAAAAATTTGTTCCAAAAGTAAAACGTTTTGCAAGCAAGCTTAATATCGTTTAATAGCAAACTTCTCGTAGTATTAGAATATCAAATTCAAATTCAATTAATTCAACTATTAGCATGAAATTTCAGGTGGAACAGACGTGAGCCTGCCCAATATTGGCAAGGTGAAGGTTGCCAACTTTGAAATTCTTGAAATTAGTTCCAAAGCGTCCTATTGAGATTCCCTTGCTGAGACTTCTACCTCAACCTTTTCCGAATGTATGGAGCAGCTTAAGCGATTTTAGCACTTCGAGTAGACGTAAATAGAGGCAGTTGTCGAAGATGCTAATTTTCGCCGACTTCACTTCCAACTTCAACGACTAAAAAATTCACAAAAACTATATCCTCAACTTTCACTTTTCGAACAAATTTTTCAATTGAAAAAAACGCCATTACTTATTAGCCAACCTAATATGACGCTGCCGGCAACACGCGCGGTAGCTAGTGGTGTAAGTGGTCAACTGGAAGCGTTTGTGCAACCAAGTGCTACACTCCCCGGACCTGACTACTAAATGCACGAAGGCATCCCACGAACATTTATCGTAGTAATTGTCCTTAAAGATTTTGCGATAAGCCAGCGAAAAGTTTGTAGAGTGTGATGAGAAACAAATTTGTGCATGTTAATTGACTTGCTCGTGAAGAAAAAACGAAACGAAACCTTCGAGAACGCTTCAAGTAAGGCCCTACCCGTGTCGCGCATAAGGCAAACAATCAATGTGGATATCGGGAGAGAGGCCAGAGAAAACAGCGAGAACATGCAAACGAAGGAGAGCGTAGATAAAACATCTATAGTCTTGGGCGGAGTGACTTGAGCTACCTTACGCTTTACCACTGCTACTCTGCTACTTTCTGATGCAAGACTCAGGTCAGTTCACGCTACGTGTCCAGGCAAGAGTTCAGCTAAGTTTCAGTGATCATAGGCTCTGCCCTCAATAGGCGCCTTGATGATTGGGTTCCTCACAAAATAAGTAAGTCCAGCCATTTAAATTGCATATTCTTCTACAGTTCGATGCTCGAACTCAAAGGAAAGTCCGCGATCAGACATTTTGGCTAGTGGCGCCCAAATAGCGATGCAAGAGTGATAAGAAAATCAGTGGTGTACAAAAAACAGAAGGAAACGGTGGCAAATGCCCCAACTAAGGCCCCATAGCAAGCAAATTTGTACGAGCGCAAAGCGCGTAAAGGGTGTGATTGGTCGAGATCACCGGGCGAGTGGTATTGTGGTCGATATGGTTGCCGCGATTGATCAGAGCCGACTTTCTACTGTCAGCAGGTTTCTATGTTCTTCAGCTGGTCTTCTGCTGTTTTGGCTGAATAAGCGGCAGCAGGGTCAATGAAGGTGGGTCGGGTCAATGGAAGGAACGACGGCATCGCCGGCCTCCTCACTTGCTTTCGCGTCGCGAAAATGGTGCAGCTGCTGCCTCTGCGGATCTACCTGTCTACGGAGACAGGGTCTCAACTGATCGCGGGCACTGCCTTAAATGAAAATCCATAATCTCTCCATTCTGTCATAAATGGTCAGAAGTGAATTGTCTGCAAGAATATAGGAGGAAGATGACAGAGAGAAAAGGGCATAGGAGTATGACGCAGTAGATCACCATCAATCTCAACAAAGCTTGCGTTCACGTACAGGAAGTTATATATTGTTATTTATATAAGTAGAGTATTATACATTACCAGTTGCGCTAGTGTACGCGATCGTGTGCAAAATATGGTAGCCCTCACAGGGTCGAAATATTCAGCGTATGGAATACTTGTTCCGTGAGGGATGCGAAAACACCTCGGCTCAAGGTCGGAGCTCGCTATTGCTCGGCTGTTTAGTTCCTCTCCGTGGCTCAAAAGTCCCGGCTGATCGTCCACAATACAGTAACATCCTACGGCCGCAGCTTAAAAGCTCTTTCCGGCTCAAACGTTCGCAGTGCAGTAACTTCCCATAAGTGGACAAGGAAACATAGCATTCACAGCTACTTGTGATGAGGAAACAATGGAGTACTGTATTGGGAGGATATATGGCTCTTCCCATGCTTTTAGACATCGAGGTGTTCGGCTAGCGCGCACGACAGCTTGGTCCAAAACGCATGCGAACAGTGATCCATGATAAGCTCTTAGGTGTTTTTCGTAAGTGTGTGAAGGTGAAGTCACCAAAGCGGTCTCGAAAAAGCCGAAGGTTCGGAATTGCACGGAGCTCCATGAGAACTATTAGGTTGTCGCATAAGTTCTTATACACGACTTTTTTGTAAATATCTCAAAACGAACCAGCCTGGAGATTAGAGGTATGCACCATCACCATTCACTACTCGACGCCAGCGCTCAGGCAGCTTGTCGATTCCATCCTTCCAGAACGACGGAGGCTGGGACTTGAAGAAGTCGTCGAGCGCCTTTCTGACCTTATCCTTTGTTTCCCCGCGAGTCTGACATCCCAGCTGCAACTGCTGCCCGAGTTATGTCCGATAAACTGAGGATGGTCAAGAGGGTGGCGCATGGGTACCTAATTTTCTTATAGAAGCACGAACGCAGTACCGATTCTATACCTCTAGCAGTAATGTTCTCAGCATGAGATGTCACTCACAACTGTGAAAACGCACCCAGGCCTTAGATGAAATATGGGTGGTCTTGGACCTCGAGCCGAAACTCACAATCGTCAATTTTGTATGAATGCAGATGAGAAGCCGCCCGAGTTCTACCATGAAGAGTTACGTGGGCGCAAGTGGATGATCATCAAAGGATTCCCACACTGTGGCTTTCAAGCGGCTCTATACAGAGAACAAATCCGTCACTGTCGGTGCATATTGCCTGTTCCTCGGCATTCAGATCGACAAATGGATGCTACCACACAACTACAAGAAGGCCACCGTTGCTCGTCATAGTACCAGACCCCGAGTAACTGTATTGTAGATCAGTGCTGGGACACAAACAATACTGAGACCTGGGTTCAATCGCCCCATTCGCCCGTCATAAAGCCATGCGATTACAACTGTTCTATTCAGTTGAGAGTACTCTCCAACGGCAGACGCTACAATGTTTTGTCATTTGCCGAAATTGGCAACAACAGCAATTTACCCACACTTGTTGAAAAATCGAAGGTACCAGAGGTCCAAAGGCCCTCGGGGCACTGGGAGCGGGTCATTGGTGAAGGAGGGATTTACTCATCCTAAAGCTAAAATATCACTTTTCTATCTATTCTCCTCTTTGTTTTATTCAAAAAAAACCAGCGGCACGTTTGAATGGGATGACCTAATAATATATTGTACCACTCGGCTCGCCGGCGCGCCTCCTTCTGTGATACGGCCCGGCTTCGCCGCGCTTACCTTCTTCCACATGTTTATATACCCAACTGATATGCGGCTTTTCTTTTATCTGAACAGATAACCAACGCTCCTTGACCAATAACATCATACCTGCTATTTTCAACACTATTACTGTGCATGACATTATGGTAAGGAGCATTGATGAAGTGCAGAGATGACAGAAAGCCGGGTATCAGTCGTGCATTTAAACGTACGAAAGCAGGTAGGGTAGACGAAGCCACGCCCGCCCGCCCGGCAAGGCCGGGCCGTATCACAGAGGAGGCGCGCCGGCGTCAGCCGGCGAGCCGACTGGTATCTAATGCATTTACGACGACCGGTGGTTAAGTGCATGGCTGCCGATGCACTGAAGCTCAGTAAAAGTAGGCAGCTCGTGCTTGAAGGCACGCACAGCCCACTGTGGACGGGTCTCTATACACCACAGACGCACTCAACCTTCGCTGTATGTTTCTTTTCTCCAACGACTTTTTGCAAGCAATCCCTAAAGTCTCAGGTCCGAAATATAAAATCTCGTAGCAAGCACACCCCGCCAGTACGTCCCGCCCATTTTGAGGATGTCTGCCCATTTCATCCACTAACCCCTTGTGACCTTCAGTCCACATGTCCCCGGTGCATATGCTGCTCTGCAAGCAACTCGTGAATTTTTGACTTTTGCCCCTCCCACCTCGACACCTGCTTCGCCCACAATGGGCGTGTCTATCTCACTTCAATGGCCGAGGACTTGCACACCTCTGCTCACCTTTTGCCGGTGTCTGGACTGCTCTGGGAACGTTCCAAAGTCTTTTTCGTTTGGCCCCGCCCACCCCATGCACGCTCCACCCACAACGGATGTGCCTCGCACTTCTCAACCGGTGACCCATCATTGACATTAATCCACTTTTTCCCGGTGTCTGGAGTGCTCTGGCAACCGTTTTGGAAGTCTTCGAATCAGGCTCAACCCACCTCGGCGCACGCTCCGCCCACAACGGTGTATCCTACACTTCTCACAGGGACGGTCAACAGGGACTACTTGGGACCATAATCCATTTTTTCTCGTCGTCTGTAGTGCTCTAGGTCCAAACTACGATTTTTTTTCAATTAATTCTACTATATATAGTCCGCTAAGTGTGTCTGTTGGTGTGTATGTGTGTATGCTGTGATGCTAGCTCGCTAATGTCCGTGAAACTGTCTGTTGGTGTCTGTATGTGTGTTTGACCGGAAATTCATAACTTTCTTCAAAACAGCGATAAAGCGCTCAAATTGATAAGTAATGTAGGGGGTGGGGCAGGAACATTATTGGTGGGTGGCAGGAAGAGATAACAGTTGATAAGATACCATGAGGGGCCTTAGAAAGGGAGGGGCATCAACTTCATAACGCGCGTTACAGCAACGATGGGACGTTGGTTCCAAGAAGTAAGATAGGAGGCAGGATGGGAACATTATTGGTGGGTGGCAGGAAGTGATAACAGCTGATAAGATACCACGAGGAGCCTTAGAAGGAGTGGGTTACCTAATTCATAACACCGGCCAGAGCAACGACCGGACGTTGGATCCAAGTAGTAAGATAGGGGGCAGGATGGGAACATTATTGGTGGGTGGCAGGAAGTGATAACAGCTGATAAGATACCACGAGGAGCCTTAGGAGTGGATTACCTAATTCATAACACCGGCCAGAGCAACGACCGGACGTTGGATCCAAGCAGTAAGATAGAGGGCAGGATGGGAACATATTGGTGGGTGGCAGGCAGTGATCAAAGCTGATAAGATACCACGAGGAGCTTTAGAGGAGTGGATTACTTAATTCGTAGCACCGGCCAGAGCAACGACCGGACATTGGATCCAAGCACTAAGATAGAGGGCAGGATGGGAACATATTGGTGGGTGGCAGGCAGTGATCAAAGCTGATAAGATACCACGAGGAGCTTTAGAAGGGGTTGGTTACCTTATTCATAACC
>MU911995.1:0-34280 GCA_036418165.1 Cooperia oncophora
GCTTCACGATTCCTTAACGGCGGAAGCGCCCCATTACCTGACACCTCTTCAAACCATCAAGTAGACTGTGCCATAGTTGAAGGTATTCACCGAGGACGGTCATCACAGGTGCGAAGTGTAGGGGTCTTCAGCTGCGGCAACGAGCATTTTTCCCCGTTCAAAAAAGGACAGGGGGTTGGAGGGTGGTGAAATGTGCAGCACTTGCGTCGATACCAAGATTCCGCAGCGAAACATGCCTTCAGCGGAAGAGAACAACCAGAAGCGAAAGGCGCATGGCTGTGGTTAGGCGCGTGGCTGGCCGTGCGGCGTGCGGTCACATGGAGAATGCACCCGAATACCACCACCCTCCAGACCCGTTCCCGTGCAATTTCAAAAGTGGCAGTGGCTAGAGCAGCTGCGGATCCATTCGTTCCTCATATGATAAGGACCGGGATTCATGGAGGTGAATATGCAGCTTGTCCCATATCTATATCCCATTCCATATAACATTGTTTCAGTCAAGCCTGAAGAATGACGAAAATCACGCAGAAGAATCATACGCTCTTCCGGACAGCATGGGCGGAGACGTTGCTAGGTAAGCGTCTGATTCAAGTTCAATCAATTCCTTCAGAAAAATGAATTATATATTCCAGAGATGCTCGTGGAAGGCCGATGGCTTTTGTGATCACCTGACACACCTTTTGTTTTGTCATTCTGTACTCGTTGAAGAAATGAACGCATTTTTCCATTTGATTTCATTGTTTCATAGAGGTTCGGAAGGCTTCATAACAAGTTATGAAAAGCGGGTGCTAATCTTTCAAACATAAAATTTCCATGAAGTACGCCTCTTTTCCTTCCTAGCGTTAATCTAGAGCCCTGTCAGTTTGAACTCTGTCACCTTCTCCTGTTCAGCTCATCTGTCGTGGCCTCCTTCAGTGTGGCTTCTTCAATGAGGAGTCTCCATCTTCTCTTCGAAGGTTCGCGTGGTTGCTTAGCCAAAGCTTTGAAGTCGAGTGTTGACCTTAACGGGTAGTTTTTATACCATCGCCCATTGCAGTCGCTGTTCCCATGTTGTCAGCTAGACAGGGCATCCTCGGCATCCTCATTTCAGCGAAATGGAGGTGCCTCTCAACGTTCTTACAAGGGAGGTCTTTGAGGTCGTGGCGCGTTTTTTAAAAATGGTTTGTTGCTTGTTGTAGGGGTCCATGCAAGGTTTACAAAAATGGGTTTCATTTTTGCTATGCGTTTCTGGGGAGGTCAAAAATTGAATGAAAACAATTTGACGAGAAATCGCGATTTTAACCGCGTTAGTGGGCTCTGTTGTAGCTGTAACTGTTGCAGTGCGCATAATTCATGAGTCCCTTCACTATGTATTGAAAAGATAGCAAAGTAAAGCCAATAAGAAAGTGGACGGAGGGGAGTAATACCGAAGTTACTTGAACGATTCTCGCAACCACTGTTTCGCGGCTCGTGCGGTGCGGCCGAGTGGATGTGTGGTGCCTCCGCGAAGAAGGTTCTTGGATCGGATCCCCTTGGCGACTAACTCTTTGCATTTTTCGGATACTTTATACGTTTTTCGGTTTTGGATTTACGACACCCATTTTTGACCACGGCGCAGCCTAGCGCCGACTTGCTGCAAGAGCATTCTTCCACTGAATTGTTGCCAACCCGCAGCAGGGGCTGTTAAGCGCTCATCTCGAGGAGAAAATTTTTGCTGAAAGTCTGTATATAAAGTTATTAATGGCCCTGCTGACGATTCTGACCTTTAAAATTGGCGTCTAGGTCTTTGGCGCCAACATGGCTCTGAACACCCCCTCACGCCAGCTGCGGACTACAATGCTGCCTCACTATGTGCCAAATAAAGTACTTTTTTACCTTGAATTGTATTGTTTTCGATGCAGTGTCGACGAAGGTCTCATCTGCTATGCATACTTAACATTATGAATAGAAAAAGCCTCGGAAAAATGGTTCAAAATCGCTTCTCCCCAGCAAACTTTGCACTCAGTTTTTGACCTACCCAGAAACGCATAGCAAAAATGAAACCCATTTTTGTGATCCTTATTCGGACCTCTACAACATGCAACAAATCATTTCCGAAAAGCGCGCCACGACCTGAAAGACCTCTTTCTTGTTATGATACTGGCCATAATACTCGTTGATTGCAGAATGATCACATGCTTGGATATCGGCCACCATCGTTGAGAAGAATCTAATGGGGGGGGGGGGGCTATCTGATCACTGGGAGAGAAATGTCGTTAGGGCAGGGGTAAGGCGGTACTAGAAGAACAAACAAAGGAAATATTGGTAAATCTTCCTAGACCATTGCCACGTCGACTTGCATAGACAAGATTTATGTAAGTGAATAAGTGAAGGTCATACGGACCAAGCAGGGTGGGAGTAGGATGCATGGCGCTCACAAAACCGAGATCACTCGATGGTAAGCAGACGATTAATACCAAGCACTTCAACGGCAAGAAAAAGCGCTCTGAAAGCATATCAGCGTTTTCTAATGAGTTCTGTTACAATTGCCGAGAAAGGATCGAGCTTTTGAGGGGCTCAGAATCTCACCAATCGAAAAACTTCCTGAAATATCTCTTGAAAAAGCAGGATACGTTTAGGAAAGGGAAGATATTCTGTGTCCCATTTATGCCTCTGGATTCGCAAACAATTGCACACTGAAGAAGATATGGCCGTGCAGAGCAAAGGACTTGCATGCGTTTTTCGATTCGCCTACTCCGATCTAGGATTCTAGTTCCTTTAACCCATCAAAAAATGTTTCCAAGCTGAGAACTATGCCAGAACATCTTGTACGATCACAAAACGATGGGCTAAATGCTTTATACTGGTGTTTTCCGCTTCACGAATATTCCGCTTACAAAGAACGTTACCCTTACACAAGGGGGAAGGGGGCACATGCTGTTCAGATGGGATGGCGGACAGTCAAACTGCATTAGTGAACAACTATAAGATCAGACACAATTTTAAATTTAACCGTGCTGGCAAGGGTGTCATAATGAGGCTTTACTACTACTGGTTACTTTGGAAGAGGGTTATTATTGACACCCGTCATGTGACCCACCCTGGTGCTGTCTGATACACAACTCCTTTGAGTATTCTATAGCATCGCCGATAGATTCAGATAACAACAGATTCCCTGTAGCGCTTAATCGGGCTCCCATAGCCGGGTCCACTCTACAATCAAAGGCTAGATCACTCTCTGAGTACCTAGTGTACTTCCCTTTTCGAAGTAGTAATTTGTTTTCACGATCTGACCAGCGATTCCATTAATACATGGCCATGGCGTAACCACAGCCAACAAGCAAAGTTCCGGTTCTATTGTATCATATTTGTTTCAATAGTGCCGTGTGTCGTGTTTCTCACGCTATCTTGTACCCAACTGTGACTTCGACAACGGTTTCTGTTGGCTTTCCAAATTTTTATTGGGACTTTTACCGCATGAACTTGTTGCTGTCATCTTTTTCACGTAGTTTTTTTTGGCTGCTGAATTTTAAATCTATTTTCTCAGTTTCATAAGGGATTTTCGTGTTCCCTAATGAAGTAAGTATTTAAGAGTTTGGCCTAACGACTAGCTATATATGTATGCATGTACAGTAATGCTCATTTGAAGACATGTAACGCAATAAAATGCTGAGGGTAAGTGGTATTCGATTATGAACGTGTAGCGGCTTAGTGGCTCTACAGTGAAGAAACCATTCACTCTGCATAAAGACTCCTCCTGACAGTAGCAGTTTTTTTACGAGTTTTTTGGACCACCCATAAGTCCGGTGAATAATCAGATAAGTCCGCGCGACATTGCGATCGTCGCGCGCGAAGAAGTGGGACATTATCAATTGAGGCCAGTTGTTATTTTCAGAAAAGTTGACCTGGAAAGGACATCTCTAAAAGATGAGACCTTAAAAAAAATAAATAAATAAGTGTGGATGATTAAGGAAATGGTAAAGGATAAATAACATGAGATAAAAGCAAACAATGAGAAGAAAACTCTCACTCTTTTGAACGCTCTCTCAGACGGGAGATTAGAGGAAGGCGTCAAGTATTGTTGGAAAAAGGAAATGTAGTCGGTTCCGACAGAGCGATTCACAGTTCAATAAAAGATTCCTGCTTTTGCTTTTATTCTTGTCCTATAGTTTCGCGAAGTATAAACAAACCTAACGGCTTATCCCACTTTTTTCTTTTTTTCTTGAATCTCGTTTTGCTGGCAGGTGAATCTACAGGGGGAGGGAGGAGGACAAAAAAAGACTTTTTTCTTCCTTGACTTCGAGGCGCTATAAGTTACACTTTATTGAATTCTTATCGGACATTCCACCACCATATTAAAGAGCATATTAAATACTATCACGATACTCCGCCACAGCCTTCTGGAGGAGATTCTGCCACGCGACCGTGAGTGGGTGCCTGAGTTCAGCGAGATCGTTGATTTCTCCGCCACTGTAGACCACCCTATTGAACTCCGCCCGAACCAGGTAATTGATGGGGTTTAGGTCAGGTGACCCTTTGATATTCCATCTTCTTCAGGAACTCAACGCCCTTCCATTCCAAGTAGGCGAGAGTTTTTCCAACGCCCTTCAATTTCATGTGGTGTCACCCAATCCTGTAGCAGTACAAAGTTTCCAAGAAGGTACGGGCGACGACATGTGAGAGGATATTCTTCTCGAGTTGCTCGATGTAACCGCCAGCGCTCACCTTCAGTCCGGGGCCCACGAAGAAAATATCGGTCTCTCCATTCCAGGTACGTCCGGTCCCACCATCAACTGGCGCCTTGGCGACTGAGGTGAAGATGATGTCCTAGACCGTAGCGACGTTGACGGAGCTGCTCGATGATGGAGGTCTTCCAGATCGAGAGTACTGGTCTCCAGGTAGCTATCCATGGGTGACTCCATACTAGAAGTTTCGCAGCTGTTTGGAGGTGACATGAATTCCAAAGGTCTTCTCCAGTCAGGCTGCGACTGGAGATGACTTCATATTTTGGTGTACATGAAGGTGATGGGCGAGAGCCAGCTCCTGCTTATAGAGGAACATCTTGGGTATCTTCCGCCCTGGTACTCGTATCCACGTCCTCTGTCTGGGCTGCGAAAACTTTGCTGATATGTGACTCGGTCGAAATGTCTTTTTTTTGGCCTCCCTGTATATTAAGGTGATTTAGGTTCATCACCTGTCCCATCATTATCCCCTAAAATAAGATAACTAGAGTTTTTCCAAGTTCCTGTGTGATTTTTACACGAAGAGCCTTCCCTTATGCTTGCTCGTTAAAAACTCTGTTATCCCACCTCTTATCAGTTCGTCAGTCATCCGGCCTTAGTTGTTTCCCTTTTGTGATCCCACCTTCTAGAGATGTCCTTTCCAAATTATCATTTGAAAATAACAATTGGTCCTAACTCACAATGTCCCATTTAGTGTTCGTGCGCACGGCGGTCGCGATGTCGGGCGAGCTTATCTACAGGGTGTTATTAGTTTCAGATCGATACCGTGTGCAGCACTGGCTCAGGAATGGTTTATTCGCATCACCCAGTAACTATTATATCGCCACGAAGAAACGAGAAGTAGCATGGAAAGGAAGCTTGCAGTGATAAATGGCTTTCGAAATGTTCGTGTTCAGATTTGGGATCACTGTAATCCGACGACCTATCGCACCATTGCAATTGCATGACTGGTAAGTTGAAGCTGTGCAGGAACGAATCCCACTTGTCAAATGGATGGCTGAAAAAGGCAGAATGGTATTTAGTTTATATATGCTTTGAAAAAAAAATGTAAAAAAAAGGAAAAGAGAACGACTCTTGGTCACGACACATAAGCAAATGTCAATACAGCAATCGACACAAAGAGCATACGGAATTCTCCCAAGACGCAGCAGGCTATAGGGCTCTGAGGCTCTGGACCAGTCATGATCCTTGCGAATAAAAGGGCGTGTGACGGGGGAATAGCCTGGAGCGCATCCTGATCAGATTGCCCATCAGCTGTATCGGGCTCAGGGCCGCATCATTGATGAAAAAGGGTGCCCTGGCTGTCCAGCATCCGCGTCCGCAGCACACGCCCTATCAGATTATGACTGTAGTTCAGGTAGTGGTAGGCAGTCCACATATCATTCAATCACGGGATATGTCTATGGTGGGCCAAATATCGTTCGCTGCTTGATCCTGACTTTGCCCCCTGGGAGGGCTTTACCTATAAACAAAGAAAGACCGAGGAGCATGTAAAAGGGTTGAGTTGACAATGGTGTAAAGAATTATATAATATTCCAAAACGACGTCGTTTTCTTAACTCTCCCACAAACGCAGCGTAGGCAGCTGGAGTGAATAGCATGCTGATGAATAGCAACAGCATGTGAGCACCATGATACTAACCTGTCTCTTATATCCCAGTAACGATCGAGCGGGCTCCTCTCTCGCCCTATATCTATACATACTTGGTTTATTAAATGAGCTTTTAGTTTGCCTCTATCCATCTGCATACACCAGAATCGAATTTTCCACTGGATGTCAAAAAAATATTGATATAATCTGACCACCCATCTAAACATGTGCCTTGGCAAAACTGGGAATCGCTGGCCGCAAAGGAGAATTGGGTTGTTTCTGGCTTGGAACTATTTTTTGCTGTTTTTTCCCGTTTCCGTGACGCAGTGTATCTCCTGAACTCTGCAGTTTCTATTTCTAATAATTAATCGAAAGAACGTCAACACCCATCTCCGTTCAACAGATGTAGGACATCCAAAAGGCGTGGGAGGTATACTCCTTATCCCTGGGACGGGGTAGGCGTGGCATTCGAACATGGCACAGAACTGGTTACTCGTGGGATATTTCAATTTGAGACAACCGCCATCTTGTTCTTTGTTGGACAGAGACGTGACCACATTTGGGTCAAAATGAAAATATCTCTCCAAAAGCATAGCCACCACGACGTTTAGTTGAAGTACGCAGCCACGCCTACCTCATCTCAGGGATTTCGAGTGTACATAGTGTGAAAAAATTTTCTGCAGCATTATGAAGTGCCCAGGCGGACTCTAATTAAGTGGCTGTGAATCGCGCCTTTCTGACCTCGAAGTGTTTGCATCCTTATTTTCAGTGAAGACTTCTACGAGCACGCCGTATTCCCTCATGGGTCATACTTGTCTGCGAGGACGTAGTAAGCACCAAATTTGCTACAACAAACGACTACGGCAAACACCCACGAGCCAACTACTCTCATTTTTAGTCCCGTCTATTTATCTTTTTTCTAACAACTGCTTCTCGTTCATGAAAGCTTGGTGGACTCCCATGACTGGAGTCGCTGGTAGTGTAGAGTTCGAATAACGAATCGTTCATGGGGAAGCTCTCATTTACATTGGAAAATCTTTCTACGAAAGAGAAACTTTCTGAAAAAATTACCTTATCTCACAGTTTGGGAGCTATTCTGGAGCGATTGACCTCTTTGGGGGTTCACTAATGATTTTGTAGGTTGGAATTCAGAAGGGTCCCATCAGAAAGCCGCAGAGGGACTTAACTAAGCAAGGGAGGGCGGGCGGTGGTACATGAACATGTCACTTGACCCTGACACATTGAAACAACGTTCATATGGCAGGCAATGAGGGAATAGGGATGATTGAGAGGTAGAAGACCTCCCAGTGAATCCACAAGGGTAGTTTGTAGTGTAAACTGCAATCAGTGATTTCACCAGACTCATTCAAAATCACTCCCATTTACTCGTCGTTTCAAGCTGATGAGTCATGCTCACTGCCTATTTTGTCCACCATGTAGCATACGTTGGAGTTCATAAGAAAGCGATTCCATTACTAAAGGGGCAAATGGGGCAGACTTTCAGTGAGTTCTGCCATACGACTGTTAGTGATTCGTCAAAACGCCTTGAAGTCGACACTGCGTTGTCATCATCCTGGTGCAATTTAAGCGATTGTTCCACGGACAACTGCATGCCGAGCACGTCCGGTCGACGACACTTTCCAGAGGATGTAACAGCGAAGACCCGCCGACTGATTGGGTGATTGTTTGTTTCTGTATAAAGAGGCGGTCTCTCTCTCCCTTACATGCTTCTTGTTGGAAAACTCGCGCCATTCCTCAGGCTTGATTGCGTGCCGCCCTCTTCCACGGCCTTATCCCATTCACTCCCTCACATCACACTCCCAGAGAACTCTCTCGGCAAGTTCAGCGTCTAGAATGCGAAGCACCACTCTTGCTCTTCTGCTACTTAGCGCACTTCTAATCAGTGCACAGAAGTCACGTAAGTTTTCAAATTAATAACTCAATAATATTTCACTTGTGCGTGTCACTGCCGCCCCCCTACGTCAACCGAAGTTTCAGAGACTCCCAATCAAGCGGTTTTGACTCGACTCTACTGCACTTTCTTCAAATTTGTTCCTCTTACACTTAGTTCTCTCTAGGGACATAGTCAGAATCTCTGGGCAGTAAACTTCTGATCGTACTGACCCATTAACAGCCGAGCAATACAATATTATTTACATAGACCAAGTCGTTAGTGGTCGCTATTTGTCCCAAACGACTACAATCTGAATAGCTCCATTTAGATGCCAAAGGAACGCCAGAGTTGGTGCAACCTATAGTTTATGAGAGCGACAATAGTGAACTGCTTGCAAAGGTAAACCCTTAGCCTTATCAATTCGCTGAAGGGATCTCACCTGAATCGTTCAGGTTTCATCGCAATTGCTAAACGCCCTTGCCAATATTGAGAGCATGCAGGAAGGTGAGACATGACCCGGGGAATCTTGAACCGGGAATTCTCTTATAATTATGATACAAGTGAAATCAACTCCGTCATTATTAGGTACACCAATCAAGATCGCCGAAAAACGTCGCAACAAGTTCGAATTCATCCGATTTGGTCGAAAGTGAGATGAGCAGCTGTGCATAACAAATCAGCACTGTGTAGCACCAACTTCGCTGTAGTGCTGAAGCTGCAAGCTGTTTATTCTTTATCTTCTTCATGTTCTGGTTAGATCTGCATTTGACGGAATCATGTTGCGCTCACTATCCTAACCGTACTGTGTTGCTCGTATAAATATGTATGTTCTGGATTATCGATTTGGAATTAATAACATATTGAAGGACATTTATATGTTCTTCGTGCGATTAACCTCGTGATGGGCATTTATGCAGCCGAAATCCATGAAAAAAAACGCGTGAAATTTGCGGGCGTCGCTGCGAGTGGTATCACAACCAGGAAGCAGCATCGCTGTGTGAAACACATAGGGACGGGGGGGGGTCGTGTTTTTCCGCTGAGGAGGGTCGGGTTTTTCCGCTGAGGAGGGGAGGAGGGGTCGTATGTGCAATTGAGAGAACTTCGAAGAGTTAGGTGAAATTTTTTTCTAGGTTGTTGACTTTTCGTAATTTTTCCTGTTTCATGTGTACTATGTACCCCACTCCCTCGAGGGGGGGGGGGGGGTCGTACTGACACCACAATCACACATCACGACGCTGCACCCCGATCACAACAACATGTAACTCTTACCAGTAGCTGCGCTTATGCTTTCACGCAATTAGTACATATTAGTCATCTGAGAACCTAGCGGTTTATATACATACTGTCTACGGTAAAGGTGGACATCGCTAACGGAGTACTCCGTGTAGAAATGGCTTGTTCCAGGACTCTGTTTAATCACAGCATCTTGTTTCAAGAGACGATAATTAGCCATATCGAAATTAGTGAAAGGGGAGGTACTTGTTGGTTCAATATTTGCAATGGGAAACCCTTTTCTCACTTCAATATTATCTTCAAGCCGTGTTTAACCACTTCCAGGACAGCAACCTCCTTTCATCTGAAGCCGCTTGTCTTTATCAAAATGAAATCTCGCGCGAAGATGCCATGAGACGTTAATGAGACTACTATAGGGACTTGTCGAATTAACCGCATATTGCCCCAGTCCAGTGATCCACGTGAAAGTGTTATCATCCACTGAAATTGAAGAAGATCATGAATTTGATTGATCTGTTTGAAACTTCTTGATTCTTTTGAAGCAATCTATTCATCCTTTAACATTCGGTAAACGTAACGATCCCATCGGAGTACGTAAAGGGCACACCCTCCAATGAATGACGCGACGCATCGTCATGGAGACTTCTTAGACTAGAGATTACTTCCCTTGAAACGACCCTTCACCCCCCTTGAGGATTCCCCACCGTTATTCCCTCTCCTTAAGCGTAGTTTTGAGCACAGAGGCCGTCGTTCTCGAGTTGTGGTTAGCATTTAACTTGGGTACACCATCGCTGAGACGTCCATGGGGAGGGAGGAGGGAAAGGAGCCTGCTGGTCTTCGGGTGAGGAGCTATTTTTCAGACGTGCTTTCTACTTTTTCTTTTGATGAATGAGTCGCAGCTTTGCCATTTGTAGCTAGTACGAAGTCTGTACTCTCCACTGCTCAAGGAATGCTGTCAGAAAGGCAACAGTATTCTCAACCTCACACTGAGATTATGTACCCTGCATTGAGCACCTATTCAAAATGTCAGAGCAACTCCACGGGCATTTGCAGAGTTGCAGCCAGCTGCACTGGCCAGATGATGTTCTAGTCAACGTTTTTATACACTTCATATCCCAAGATAAGGAGTCAGCGGCCGCGTACTTAATACGAACGTGAAGGCAGCTCGCTTCAGGGGGCCTACTGTAGTTTCAGAAAAGTTGCAATCATTTTGCCAGTACAAGATAGGATAGCATTTGCTTCACATGGAAATATTCCACAAACAACGCATTCAAGAAAAGTACCAGCCACACCCACTCTTTTGGTGGGATGTGAAGTGTATGTGCATGCATACATAGACCAATGGAATCTGCAAGAATGAAGAGGAATCTGATCTCTATCGACTGTGCGAGTAAAACCGATCACCTTTCGCGGGCTATCTTCATTAATTTTTCTTTTCGTAATAACAAAAAAGCGACATTTCCCGTCCCCTTCCCCCCTCCCCTTCCAACATCTTCCGTAACACTTGGTCGTCAATATTGCTTCCGTATGGTAGAATGTATTATACAATTGGACTAAATGCGTATCCTAGAACAGCCTGATAGTGTGGTTCAATGGCACCCACTCCGCGAACCTAAGCTGTATATAAAAAGAACAGAAACCCGACTCTAGTCTAGGGTGGGAAGAGCGGTCGTTTATCACGCCAATATCATGGCGAGCGTTAAACGCAATAATATAAAGAACACTCATGAAACGCTCCGTATTCAATAGAGATAGTGCAGGCAATATCATAGGGATATGGGAACAGCTGCCTCAGTGCCACCAAATCATCCTCTCCTCCGATATGACCCCAACGTCGTCGATCTTGGGATCGGGGTAAATGACTCTCCGATCAAGCACGAAGTCGTACAATCACGGCAAAGAAGGCGGGGGGTGGGATATGTAGCGCGCCTAGAACGAGAAAATCAACATCACTGGTCTTGAACAAGGGAATCGTTCCAGCTTAAATTCAACTTTGAATGGTTACTTATGTACAACCACAATCTCAAATCCTGATTGCGAATATACAGATAAAAGTGCTACGGGGAATTTCAGAACGATTTCTAATGGTCGGATTTTGCTATGGATGCAGGGTTGGCGTGTGAGCACTGCTGAGCAGTGCAATGCCAGCGCCATCGCGCCCTAGTGGTAGCTAGTTAGCTCAACGGGCAAGAAGTTGTGAGTGTACTCCATGTTGATGCGGGAACGTATGCCTTGTCCTCGATAAGACCATTCACTCCAATTTTTTTCTTTCTTCCGAATTAGCGGCCCAACAGTTGTTGGTGAAGGTCAAATATATGATTGACCACTGTCTATCCTTTGCGACACTGACTAGCAGACAATTCGAAATTCGGACCGGAGTTACAAATTTGGCTGCGAACTTGTTCCAGGAGGATAGTTTGACCATCGGAATAAGATATAATATCCGTTTGACGGGAAAAGGCCTGTAGCCCGCATCGAGCCGGACGGGCACTGGCTCCAAACAGTAGCAAAACACCAATTTTCGCAGAAATTTTGCCTCTAGGGTAATTTATCTTCCACGGTGCAAATATTACGTCCATTTAGCTTAACCAGGCTCGTCTTAACAAGGCTCGTCTCTTGAAGATAAGGACTCCGAGCACTTTTCTATGTTTTTGGTGAGATATTTTCATCTTGACACAATTGTGGTCGTGTCTCTGTCCAGCAGAACAAGATGACAGTTGTCTCAAACTGAAATATCCCACGAGTAACCCATTCTATGCCATGTTAGATGCCACGCCTACTCCTCTCAGGGATGAAGGAGTGTATGAAGAGAGATCCGCTCGTTTTCACGTCAAACGGATGTGATATCCAGACGACGAATTGAGATTCTGGCCCAAAATTCAAATTGTAAGATAGGTAATGAGTGCTGTAAGGGGCAGACAGCGACCAATTCTATATCTGATCTGCCACGTCAGATACTTGACCTAACCGCTCTGCTGGGTAGTTAACTCGTAGGAATGTCAAGAATAAGTTTTTTAGCTCTTGGAGACAAAGCAAAAGTTTTTGCGTCAACGGGTAGCAAACGCACTCACTGTCGCTTGCGAAGCAAAACCACTGCCACTGGACTACGGTGGAATTTTAATTCCTTCGCTGAGAACTGCGCCGGCATGCCAACACAGTACTTACACCAAGTTTTGACCACTCAGAACTCGTATGGGGGATCCTCGTAGCATTTCAATCCGCATATTTGCAATTAGCATTAGAGACCATCGATTGACAAACGTCGAAGTTCAGTGTGAAGTTGAAATTATTCCCTCGCAAGTTTTCGCTAGGCAAACTATGCCTCCCCTCTCCCCAGCGAACAAGAACGGTCCCCGGATGTGGATTTCACAGCAGTGAGGTACAAAGTGAACACCATTCTTACAGAAAATCAAGAAGTGTCTTGTAAAGCGTTAAGCATCTTAAGAGAGAGTCGAACCAATGAAGTACCACCCGAAACCCATTGCCAACATGTCATGCGGGCGTTCTTCTCACGAAACAGGAAATTCATGATAGGTTTAAGGCTAGGACAACAGCACAATGACAGCCCGAACTAGATGATTGCCGAGAAGATTAACCTAGCGTGAAGCAGTAGCGTTCAAATGGCCGGAGGGATGGCATGCCGAACCCTCGTTAATGGCCCTTGATCCTCTGCTACACAACTAATTCAAGCACTACATTGAAATCTACTCGAATTACGAGTATTGAAGCGCCACTGACATAACAAATTGCATTGCAACACCCATTATGCTCGTTGCTGATGTTGTTTTGATACATTTTCGGATTCAGTTCTGTTTCTTTTTTGGTGGCTAAAAATGAAATTTCATATCGATACGATGATAGTCATGGCATATAATGAAGCACATGACTTCCCTTTAGGAGAGAACGCAAGGGAAGAGTGTCGCCTACCGTTTAAAGAGACCCCATTTCACTTCAGGGAGGCCTGATCGGGCTCAGACAGCCTCCTATCTAATAAATGAATCCCGACTGACTTATACAAGATGGATAAGTGTTGAGCTGAGGGTAAGAGAAACCCTTATATAGCTAGGCGAACGAATGCCTCAACGAATCCAAATCAATCTGGAATTCAAAGTGCCCTCAAAAAGGAGAACGCTGCGCCGACCAGATACCATCACAAGAGAAAAAGCTACATGATCTCCCTAGAACCCTCCAGGACCCTCTAATGCACGAGACAGGGCAGTGGTACGAAAGAGCTTACTTGGCTAAGCACATTGATTCTTGCTTTTTTTTCGCTCAAAACCGAGAGAATGGGTTGCTGGGGTTGCATGCTGATTGGGATTCAAGAGGAGACTATTCTCATTTATTCCACTGGGCACACGATCTTGATATTTGGGCCACATGCCCTCTGTCCATGATTCGCCACTACTCCAATACGGAGCAGCCAACTAGTTGTATTGAATTCTTATAAAATGCGAGTATATGCCATGACGCCAGCTAAAATGCATTAATCTGAAAAATGCACGGATATATTTATTTTGTAGTGCTTTGCCAGGGAGACAAAAAAGCTAACTCCTTTCATCCCAAGCAGTAGAAGTGGCTGACTCGCGCTCAGATTCCGCAATGACTAAAATGATTCAGTTATTCCATTTTATCACACTTCACCCTGTTCACAGTCAGGAGATAAATCTTCGGCGTCAATGGACAAAATCTATGTATGTTCGCGGGTCAGTTATTCGGGCTTATTTGTGTGTGCTCTAGAGACAACGAGAATAATTAGGTGTACATACCGCAGTGATCGTGTGTGTGAAGTCAATTCTATAATTGCCCTATCATCATTAGCGAGCTTCTCCTTTTTTGCCAACACAGAAACAAAGGCGAACCTAACAGAAAAGAGCGAACTTGTGTAACTTACTGCGCGTCAGTGGCGAATGTGTCTTCAAGTTAGATCTACAAATTGATTGTTCATATAGGGAGATATCAGTGCGCTTTAGCTCGGGAGCCATGTGGTGCATCTTCGGAAAGGCCCTCAGGTATGACCCCTAGTTGTGAGTAGTAATTAAATAGCAGTGAGCAATGGAGTGGGGGGTAGGTCCTTCTGAGTGTGGCTGGATAGTGTTGGCAACAACAGTCCTAAAAAAGTCGCAATGACTAAGATGGCCTCGTCTCACCGCGACTACGATCCACCGTAAGGGATTGCCTTCTCTGCTTTGAGGGATAGGCTAGACCCTGGAAGCTCAACGAATAAGAGCCTTCCACAATGTCAGAGCTCCATCAACAAATGCGCTTCTGGGCGTATATCATCGACAGCTGACCAAGATCAAAGCTGATGGTGTTGGTGCTAGGTGAGACAAAGAGAGCACCGGGTGCTTCTGCAAAGTGTTGGAGTGGGGAAGAAATTCTATCCGGGAGCAGTTCCGACATCACGTCAAGAACAGATGGAGTTGGTCTGTTGTCGAGGCAAATGTGGCTCAGTATATCTCCGTATTCTGAAGTTGCATACGTATTCAAGAACAACAAGATTTCCGGACCCTCAACGGAAGCAAGCGACGAGCGCAGCTAAAGGACAAAACGGCTGCCAATGCGAACGTGCTGCTACGAAATATTATCGGCAAAAACTTTGAAAAAAAAAAGAAAACGGATCCGAGATGGGCACGTCGGGCTGCCTCGACTCCACATGAAAACCCACACCTCTATGTAAGGCAGGGGCTGGGAAAGGACAACGGACACACCTACCTTCATATTGCCTCCCACTTGTTAGAACTCTATCGACAGATGCTCTCCTGGATGTATATCTTCAATACACATCCGAGTACATATATTCTACCGAAAATAATCAGCGACATAAAACCAAACTTCATTCTTCGAAAATATCAGACCGAATGTCTGAGATGCTCTCTAAGCAGCAGATTAGTATCGTTTTGTTCAATGAATTCAAACTTGGACGGAATGCTGTGGAGGCTTATAAAAGTTGGATCATGGAGACCAGATGTCTTTTCAATGCGCAGTACTCGATTCTGGTTCCAAAAATTCCGACCCATAGACACCAACCTCCAAGATGAGCCAGGTCGAGCTCGGTTCCCGAACTTGATGACGCCTGTCTGAAGCCACTGGTGGAGCAGGATCCATGAAAATCCGTGAGCTTAGCCGAAGAGCTTCAAATATCATTTTCAACCGCAGTCAAGTATTTGGAAAACTCGGAAGTTCAGTTGAGTTGGGGGTGTTGTTTGTATACAACTTGTTCAACGACATTACACTATAAACGCATTAATTTCGTGCGAAGAACTTACAACGTTCTAGCAGAATGGTGTCTCCACACAGGTACTACTGAAATTTTCTGAGCTCACACCCTTGAGGGTAGTGAATGCATATGACGATGATGACTATTGTAACTGCTGGATGGAGCACTCTCTCGCATTGAGTCATTTTACTCACATGAAGGAATTTACGTAATACATAATTCAAAGATACTTGAAGCGAAAAAAACACCTCGGAATGACTTATCATTTGCATGTTTACCGCATACGCTATTCACTAATTATGAAGCCCATGTAGGCAAACTTAATACCTCGAGCCAGGAATCCTTGACTGCAGCTCTTCCGGGATTCACTCTCCATGCGAAACGTTGGGCCACTGGATTTCAGTACGACTCTTCTTCTTCGCACCTTGTCAAGGATGTCTCGCAGCTAGAGTGACAGACGGCCATAATAATTGAATGGTCGCGGAGCCATCAAGGTATATGCACAAAACAAGTGAAGAAGAAAGTATTACGAAATTTAAAAAAAGAATTGCTATGTCTCAGATTACCGCGGAGGCATTTCATTCGGATCATTAGCAGTATTCACTGAAGTTATTACTCCTTATAGTAACACGCAATCCATATATGTATAAAGCTACACCTGAAGGCTGCCTTGTATAGACGGCCTGCATTGACAAGGTAGGGCTTGGTCAAGGTAATGGGAAAACGCTGGTGGCATGGAGAATACGTGAAGCTGAAGAGAAAAAGAAAGGGTGAAACGGAATGGAGGAGAGAAAAACTCACTGGTGGCGCGCACGCAGCGTATGCCGAGCGATGTCGCTGCGATTTCGCGGAGGTCTGGATACTAACCGCCATCAATGCAATTCGACAGGTTAGGTGCTTATCAGCCCGTGTCCGCTTAGTCGGTAGCTTGAGAGTGCGCGGAGTTAATACATCAATCACAGGGGGTAATCACAGAGAAATCAGCAGATCTCTTGACAGCAATGCGCCCGCCTATTTCTTAGACTGCCTTCCAGTTGCAATGCTGTTACTCATTCATCATTTGTTACCTCGGGCCTTTCTCCTTATCCTACTGTTGCTCACTATTCATTGGCAAAGTGCCACAAAGTTTATTGCCTAGAGACCGCAGTGGCACAGTTTTGGCTTCTGTACCATTTTCCGCGCAGCTTTTAATCGTTTGCGGCGACAGAAGCACCGCAGCGCGGTAACGCGTCTGCCGGTGTAGCTTTTCGGCTGGAGCCTTAACGGAATGGAACGCAAAATTAGCGTAAGAAGTGAATGCTTCCGGGGAAGTTGGAGTACGAACAGCCACACCACGATTAGAAAAACTAGAAGGCGAAGTAGACATAGGTAGGAAAACTACTACAGGAAGCAACGGTTTGTTTCGTCGCTTACCTCATGCGAGGCCAATTGTTACTTCCGCCAGGGACTCGTCAGTGGGGTAGGGTGGACGGAATAGGGACAACAATTTGGAAGCAGCTGACAAAAAATTATGGGAAATTGATGAGAGCACTCATGCAAAACACGCAGAATGAAGTAGCTAAAAAGAATAATAAAATCAAAAATTTAATGAAATTGTAAACAAACAGAAAAATAGGAATTTTGTTAAGTTCTACATAATAGGCTGAACGAAAATCAAAGAGAGCCATGTGTAAACAATTCTTGGAACGAAATATAAACATAGAACCGAAAGGATCGAAAATGAAAAATGTGTGGCAGTATAAATCATCGCTGCCAGTGAAGGTATTCTTTACCAGTTCACTTATAATCTTATACCTATCTGTTGAGTTATGTTTTTGTAACGCATTCACAACGCTACTTATAATAAATTCCTCATTGTAACCATTGATCAAAAGTGTTTAATTATGTCTGTTACTTTACAAACAAGTCTGTTCCATTCTACAACTTAGGTTGTACGTCCACGCTGTCTTCATACTGTTTATGCACTACATACGAGCAAATCGTGCATATAGGGGACCAAAAAAAGTCACTTCGACCGAGTCACATATCAGCAAAGTTTTCGCTGCCCAGACAGAGGACGTGGATACGAGTACCAAGCGGAAGATACCCAAGATGTTCCTCTATAAGCAGGAGCTGGCTCTCGCCCATCACCTTCATGTACACCAAAATATGAAGTCATCTCCAGTCGCAGCCTGACTGGAGAAGACCTTTAAAATTCATGTCACCTCCAAACAGCTGCGAAACTTCTAGTATGGAGTCATCCATGGATAGGTACCTGGAGACCGTACTTGTCTTTCTCGATCTGGATGACCTCCAACATCGAGCAGCTCCGACAACGTCCACGGTCTAGGACATCATCTTCACCACAGTCGCCAAGGCGCGGGTTGATGGTATGGACCGGACGTACCTGGAATGGAAAGACCAATATTTTCTTCGTGGACCCCGGGCTGAAGGTGAGCGCTGGCGGTTACATCGAGCAACTCGAGAAGAATATCCTCTCCCACATGTCGTCGCCCGTACCTTCTTGGAAAATTGTACTGCTACAGCATTGGCCACCACATGGAATCGAAGGGCATTGGAGAAACTCTCGCCTACTTGGAATGGAAGGGGGCTGAGTACCTAAAGAAGATGGAATATCCAAGTAGGTCACCTGACCTGAATCCCTTCAATTTCCCGGTTCGGGCGGAGTTCAATAGTGTGGTCTACGGTGGCGGAGAAATCGACTATCTCGCTGATCTCAGGCATCATCGCGGTCGCGTGCCAGAATCTCTCGATGGCGCTCGTCCAGAAGGCTGTGGCGGAGTCATGATAGTATTTGATATGCTCTTTAATATGGTGTAAAATGTTCCGATCAGAATTTAATAAAGTGTAACTTATAGCGTCTCGAAATTCAATAAAGGGAAGTGACTTTTTAGCCCCCCCCCCTGTATACCTGTATTGAATGCAGAGTTTGCCACAGTTGAACATAAGTGATTTTTTATCATTATAATCTATGTCAGAGAGCGTAAGATCTATCAAAGGGGAACTAAAGATGCTGAATCTATCGCGCTGAAGTTGCTCCCTAGAAAACACTTTGGTTTGTTTGAATATGCTGGCAAGAGCGAGCTAGACTTGTTCATAATAAGAGGATGCGGGTGAAGCTTCCGCCGGGTCAGTTCACTTTGAGGATGCAGCACCCATTCAATGCAATTCAGGTACAGTCGCTTTTTGATTACGATGTGGCCTGTACGACGGCTTATGGCGTCCATTCGATGCTCAAGTCAATGTTTTGATCCTCCCCGGCGTATTTGGTACCAATTTACCGTTCGCAAAGGGTAGATGGTTTGGATGTCTTGGGCGGGAACCTGTCCGGGATTGGGCTCATGGACTCATGGACCGCGAGCGCTTCAAGCGAACGCACTTGGAGTTTTGGCACTCGATATTGGCTTTGGTATTACTTCATGATCCCTTTTAAGGAGAAAAGTTAGCAAGAGTTTTGTACAGTTACACAGAAATAGTTATGAATGTAGATTATTCAGAAGTCGTTACGGATGTATCCTTAGTTACAGTTACAGCGCTGTACAGCGCGACGAGTCTGAACGCTGCCTTAGAGGCCTTTGAGACTCTGGTAGTGAAAAGCTTACCAGCTAAGTTAAACATGTCAGTCTGTCCTTTTGAAAAGAGTGCACTTCAGAATTCAAGCATGGTGTGCCAGTCAATCGAGTTCTACCAAAACGGGTGTGATATCCGTGTTTAGGGGCGGCACACTAGCAGTCTGACCTTTGTTCCAACTTAGAAAAAAAGTGGGGTTGGGTAGTCATTGCTGAATTACAGCCAAAGAACTGTTGAAACAATTTCTAGATGAAGTTACGGCTTTTATTGGGCCACTGTGATTGAACCATTGCGTGCGAAGTCATCTCCTGGTATGTGACAAGAAATCGTAATTTGTCGCGCTGATGGGGGCCTCTTGCGACGTCGCGCCCGCAAAAGACGGCGGTTCCAGGTAGTAAATGGTGACAACAGGCAATTTAGAACCGATAATAGTCATAAATGTCTACAATGACAGGGTCTACATGAAGCCCGGTTCCATTTGACAGGGTGACACGAGCTAAGAAAACGCCACGTCCATCGCCGCGGGGGTGGAGCAACAAATTACGATTCTCTTGCCCGTCTCCCGCATCTCCTTGCCCATAGTTTGCGCTTGTGAACCCCTCCCGACACAGCTGTTCCCACGGTTCGATGGCGCAGCAGATAGGTGAGTGGACTCATAGCAGCGGGACGGAGGTTCGCTTTGATGCATTCCGTATTTTTGCTTTTTCGAAATGCCGTACGCTAAAAACTTGGAGAGCAGTTTTACGTACTTTTGAAAAAAAGACTTCTGACTTTAGTGAAAGCATTTTGATAGTGTCGATATGGCAGCTTTACTAGAGGTATATTTTGTTAAATTACTGCGAAACATTAAAGACAGCCCCCGTGCGCCCAAGTATTCATGGTCGTTCCTTATTGTGCAAGTAGTTCAGCGCCCAAGCTAAGAGACTGTCCCACTCTGGCGGCTCTACAGCGAGCGAGGAGCGTGCTATAACTGCTGAAAATTCTGGTCCAACACCCGCTCGGTTGGACCGCCCACTTGCTAGATGCCCTCTGACGGAGGGCCGCTCAGTTGTTCTTTGTTGGGGCGGCGGGCATTAATCGGAATTGCATGTTTTTTGCTGACCACGCTCGTGCCCATAAGTGATTCTGCCTCGTTCATTATATTTTATTCATTAGAAGCACACATACATTCAACTGCAACCCATCTCGCAAAGCAAAACGCGCAAAAAATTGTGAGTGATGCATTTTCCTTGGTGCAAAGGCTTGACGTGCACTGAAAGGTGCACGCTTCTGTGACCCTAAATCCGTACGCCAAGTTTTTGGAATTTCTTTCAAGAGTTTTCCGTCGGTGTTTTTGTTGTTTTTCGTATTCTTTTCTTTGCATTGGATGATATCTACTACTGGGAGATGCGAAAAAGCGATTTGTGAGCCAGGGGTTGCACAGAGACCGCAGGGCGGTGTGACTGTCAGGGAGCGATTTTGTTTATGGTGTTCTTGAGGACTCTTCTTGCTTTTTTCTTCTTTGGGGAATTACTTATCAGCTACTGTTTCATAATTGAACAGCAACTATCCATGACACTTTATCGCGGGGAACTGTCTTTAGCGAGCACATATCATATCCACATACAAATTTGTTGGGGCATTGTTTGCGAATTTTCACAGTGTGAGCGGTGAATAAAAAAGATTTTGCTGCACCCAACATCTCGGAAGTTCCCTCCAAGGGAAATTAAGAGCAATCTTGGAGACGACTATCAAATTCGCCTGGATGAGTGTCAAGGTAACCTGCTGCATGCAGGAGTAAGAAAGAAATTTTTTCAATTCTAGGTGCCTTGAAGAGAAAGTACACTAAAGAAACCAGACGATTAACTGAGTCGTGGTAGTTATACGGAAGTTCACATCATGATTAGTAATTTTATCGTATTATGATAGTAATGGAAGAGATGATACGCTTCGACACGGCTTTGAAGGGCAGGAAAAAATACACGTCAAGAGGCCAATGTGTGATGTTGTGCCAGGAATGCAAAATTGTCTTGCCACACGGGGAACCGATTAGATGACCTCTTCTGTACGAGACCCGCTCACTACGGCTGCGCTCTAGTACTACGTTCACACACAACACAATCTTCCTCACATAGGTAAAGGCGAGTCCGCGTCTCGAGGGACAGCATGTAAAACAACAAGGCGGAAAAAACTCTCTACATCCCCGTCCAAAGTATCGCTCAACAGAAGGTAGATTTCAGTTTACCGCCTCAACACTGGGCTGGCCTGTTGACCTTCCCTGGTTAGCCGATTCAGGTGGGCGATCTCCCAGTCGTCCAGCTGTCATACAGCGGCTCCTGAGGCGGTGCTGACCCCGCTCCCGCTCAATCAATGGCTGCACACTGAATGAATGTTTTGTTTTAACAATACTGCATTATTTCGCCTCTTTCCAGATGCTGCGTATCACGCACCACAAGAAACAATCTTGCTGTCGCTATGCGAGTTCTCTATGCACAACACATCGTCGTTGTGGAGTGACATCACGATGTGTCCTGAATGGCGAACTGTCAGGAATTGTGTTTAACATTTAGTATGGAGCGGACCGTATGGGCAGGGGTCAGTCAGCTCAGGAGAATGATCAAAAAAGAACATAGTGAAGTTCGAACCATCTTCTGAGACCTAGGAACACATCTGCCATCGGAGGTAAATACACGCCCACTGAAATTGCTATCAATCGACAAAGAACGAGCAACCGCTCTTCCGACGAAAAGGTATATCTCAGAGGTACACTTAGGTAGGTTATGAAACATTTGAAAGTGCTGCGGCGGCCAGAACATGGGGTCCCCTGAGAGGCTCGGAACCCTTCATAATTACACAACGTGGAAATTCTTGAAAAAGTAACCCGACGGAAAAGGGAGATCACTGTTGGAAAGAGAAATTCCTCTAGCTTCCATTGCTGCTGTTGGTTTCGCAAAAGATTTCTAACGAAAAAAACTATGCCCGGTCATAGAAATTTCGCGTGTGGCACTCAATTTCAACTACGATCCCACAACGAACAATTTCCTTCGGAATGGAGAATTGTAAGCCTTTCGCTCGTCTTATATCCGAAAAAACTTCGTCTTTCCAAACGCTCTATGCTCAGTGAAGTTGCACTTGTCAAAAAGGGATACCATCACTACTTGCTCGGCTACTCTGCACGATCTCGTAAAATAGCGCTCCAGTGGAATTATGAATGCGCGCGATCGAGCGCGAATTTAAATGTCAAATCTCTTTTCTATGCGAAGCTATGTAAAAATGCTTTTGAGCACCAGTTCGATTGCGTACTGTGAAAAGACCCTCTACATCCATGCTGTTTTTACTACAGACTGCATTTTGATTGAATACATTTACACTGGGTGTCTTGTGTGTGAAGGTACGCATATCCCTATAACATGAAGGGTTGATTGGTTCGGGAGTTGTGTGATCCTTCAAACTGTGCAAGTGAAATGTGGCAGTCCTATTGTGAGCCCGCGGGCTTTTTTTCGGTTCAGCATCCCAAATGAGATGACAAAAGCTACCCCCATTTTGTGACGGTCTGAAAAAAGTATGGAACTGGGTACCTAGCACCTTTGATCGCCAACATTTTTTCCCCAAACGCTTATTGTGATACATAGGGAAGCATAATAGCCCAATGGTGTTGTCTGCACAGTCCATATCAGAGATCGAAAATGTGCGCTCCTATGCGCGCAGAAGTTGCGACAACGGCTGCGAAGATTTCAATGAAAGGCGATAGAGAAGTATGTATAAGAAAGGAGAATGGGTAAGAGCACACACACACGACACGTAAGCCTTACCCAAGGCGAAATTATTTTGCTTTCGAAATGAGCTGGGAGTGCTAGCTATTTTCCTCCATTTCTGTCCAAGACTATGTCACTATTTTAGCAGTTTATTCAATAATTCTGATAAAGCAATGGAAGGCATGCTAAAACGTTGAATGAGCAGCTAATTCAATTTTCCATCACATTATTGTTGAAATTAGATGAATGGACCAGAATCGTGCATTTATACATCTCGTACAAATAGTTTGCTCACTCAGATACCTAGTGAAAAATAATACGAGTAGAAATCTGATTACACTAAGTTCATCACGATTTTGAAACGAGTATTAAAAAAAATCACATGGAAAAAGATCACACACAGAGAATATGACCTATTACAAAAATCATCGTAATATCAGAGACCTTATAGAAATGAAATTTTCCCGTGACTATCATACTCGGCAAGCATATTTCGTTAGGAAAATAAGTTTAGAGAAGTTAATCATGGCATTACTACAGTGCCAGTTTGAGTGAGTATTCACAGACAATTTAAAATCACACATACGTGGTTAAATGTTATGCACAGGTAGTAGAGTGATTAGAAATAGTGCTCTGTTCAAGAGTCATTGTGGTTAGCCGTGTATTCTGGTACGTTTTCATCAGACAGATCGTCAAAAGAATCATCCTGAAATCAGCATGAGAAATGAAGCATTATGGTGTGATAGTGTATTGAAACAGGGACCGCCTTTCAAGGCTATAAAGCATTCGGCAGAGATTTTGCTCTTGCACCTTAAATATAGAGTTTCATGGGAAAGCAGTAAAATGGCAGGAATGATTATTTCGGGAACTTTTATGCTCATATGGCATTACTTAAAACCCCTGCAAAACATTGTCATGAACACACCATAACCCACTGAAATGATACTGCGCCCACTGCCTAGCGGTTGAGCGCCCCCAGCAACGCTCGCGTGTTCTGAATGGCTGGATGGCGAAATGAATGCGCTCTGAAACTCCAAAAAGAGAGAAGAAACCTTGCAGAGCAGCAAAGAAATGTATTCTCGTTACAAATAAGAACATAGCTCTTTGGAAGCAACAAAAAAGAAGTGAAGAAAGCACACTTTAGCTGTATGTTATGGGTGAAAACAGTTCATGCAACTGTGACCAATTGCTGACCAGTGCGGCAAGTGTGATCCGGCGTGAGTGGCCACCGTAGGCATGCTAAGTATTGCGAAGACGCTAAGACTCCATTGCACAAGAAAACCCGCAGCCGCAGTTGTACCCCTGCGCGGCTTGGAAGTAAAAGGTAAGGCCGCAAGAGGTCAGCCACGTATGTCTGGCCCCGCCCACGAATATCGGCCTTGGCCCTTTCCGCAACGAACACTGACTTCGATAAGACCTTGAGAGACCTCGTCCTAACCTAATCAGTGTTCACTTCTCAAAAACAGTGCTCGGAACTACCTAGGGTCTTCCTTATAATGGTTGCGACGATTTCGTTATGCTTTTGTCCTCGCTGTGGTCACTTAACTACAGCTTCACAGCTAAACATATTACACGCAACACATACGCGAGATCTGTTCCGAAATATGGAGTAACTCATTCCCTCTGATTTCAAAAACACGATTGGCACAACTAATGTGGAAGTCCGTAATATCCAGAGAACTCACAGCCTTTGTCTTCTTTTCATTGACATTAGTTGTGTGAGAGTCTAGTAAAAATGTAGATGGAGTATCCTAAAACGAAGAAATAAGTTGCGCATGAGTAATATTGACGGTATGATGATTAAAAAAAACTAGCTATCCGTACAACAGAAAACTCATATGACCTTAGCGCTATTTACCTTTACTGCGCCCACCACTCGACAAGAGTCTAAATTCAGTATAACCGGCAGAGCACTGTAACCCAAGGCGGCGCCTAGAGAACCGCAAGAAATAGGTTCCCAAGTTCGCTTAGGTAAACTTGAGACTGAGGTGGTAGTAAAGGCGAGTTTCTAGACTCACTGCCTTGATAGTGGGACAGGTGGTTCAGGCATATAAATTCGACACATGTATTTTGTTAGTCGCGCTTAGAGCGCGTTTAGACTTCGCGATCGCGCGATCCGGATCGTGCGAACTGGATCGCGCGAACTCGATTGCGCAAAGGGGAGAGAAGCACATCTCCCCAAAAGCAACTTGTTGATCTGTCGTCGCGTGCGGCCGCCATCTCCCTGTCTCCTATGCCACCAAAGAAATGTAATGGATGCAACGGTTGCAAGGATGCTGTTATTCCCCCTGGCTGGAATCTATACATAAACGATGGGATGATTACTTTACCAGGTTTGATCGTATGTTTGATTTATTAGTTTCTATGCATCAGTCTCACAGGGCCATTGTGAGGAAAATTGATGCCATTGAAAACCGCTTATTCGATCAAATGAGTGCAGTGCATGCGAATAGTGAGCTTTATACCACTTTACTTAACTTTCATTCCGATTCCAAAGACATCGCCAGTAAGCAGTGTAATATTGCCTGGGTCGGTAACAACGTGATGAGAGGGCTACATCTGATTTCGACAGGGAAGCGCTCTATGAGCTCATTGATGCCTCTTGTGATAGTGAGCTGCTGAGCAGTGGAAAGCAGGTAAGATTAAAATTTCGCGGTTATCACCTAATCGTAGTGCGACCATGAGGAAACCGAGAATAATCAAGATCCATCCTCCCCCTCGCAAGAGCTCAGGGACCGTCTCTTGGCTTTTATGAAAAAAGGGCGCCTCTCACTTACGCAAACATTTCATCATTCTTATGCGAGACGAGATAATACTAAAGAAGAATTGGATTATGACAGACAGCTCAGAAAGAGAGCAGGGCAGCTCAATGCAAATGAGGGTAAACTGTTTATGTTGTGCGAGATCTTGCAATCCATAAGCTCAAAACTCCTCGTGACCTGTCCGCGCTCCCATTAGTCGTTCCAGTTCCACTGAGGAAGCCCTGCTCCCTCTCCTGACTCTGCTCCAGTCACTCCTTCATCACCTATAGCCGATCGATCACCTATGACGTCACCCTTGGTTCCCTTCGCGAGATGACGCTTGGCGGGAACCAATCAAAGGTCCTAGTGTGGTGTCGATCGATAAAGCTACCCGGGTAGGTGTCCTTGCACGAACCGGCCAATCAGCCTAAGGGGAACTCGATCAAGGGTTCAAAAGGTGATTCGCTTTGCTAGGGCGGGAGGGCGCGGAGGGTCCCCCGCTCGCGCCTTCTCAAAATGTTTGCTTTGCAAAGTCGTCTTTGTTCAATAGATTCCTACTTTTTAATGCCCGTTCCATAGTTTAAAAAACCCTGAACTTGATATGTTATTGATGCAAAATCCTTATGGTGTTTTTATTACATGAGAGCTGGTGCAAACCCCATATGATTAGCGACGCTAAGTTAAGTTGTCAAGGTAATTACGGTGTGTTCCGTTGTGACAGGATGGCGACAGACCAGGAGGAGGTGTCATTGTGGCTCTACGGAAGGGATCCCCACCACTTGTATGTATCCAAAAACTTCTCTGAGTACTGTCAAGCTAATCATTATGGAGGTCACCATTAGTTGTCAAGCTGCTATTAACGCCTTAACGCTACGATTTACAGGAGCCCTTCCCGCAGGTTTTACGCCTTTTCGGAGTTAATAACATTTTTTTCTGACCTGATACTCGACTGCCCCAGCAAAATCATTATTATGGGCGACTTGAATTTCCCACTGATTGACTGGACCTCACTTAGTCATCGGGCAATCTAAGTTCCCCCTCCTCGACTGCCCTTATTGACCTTTGCGCATCTTTCAACCTCAAGCAACTGGTCATGGAGCCCACCCTTGGACTAAATATACTCGATATTGTGTTGACTTCGGATCCCGAAATGGTTAGATGTGTTGAAGTCAATGCCTCCCTTCAGCACATCTGACCATCGCAGTGTTAGCGTACTTTTGTCTCAACCGGTTTCTTGTCAGCTCCCGAAGAATACCTTCCGCCCTAACTTTCGCTAGAGGTGATTTTGTCAGCATTAACAGGGGCCTATTGGGAGATTGACTGGGTGCCACTTATTGCGGCAGGTTCTCCAAATGACGCTTACTCCTTGTTTGTTTCCATCTGTCACTCGTTCATTTCAAGTACGTGCGTGCTCCAAGGCTAATACTTCACCCGTATGCATACCCAAGAAAATACTTCGCTTAAGGGCGTAAACCACATTCACGCCAATGTGAATCGACGGTTTTCGTAAAATACTAAATACGCTCAGAAGCCTAAGCGTATGGTCAGTCGTTTAGCTATTATTGAAGAAGAAAAACTCGCCAAGCAGAGAAACCTTCGTCGTTTTTTCAGATATTGCAATAGTAAACTCAACTTGTCCGATGAAATCCCTGAGCTCATTCTCGATGGGTAATAGCCACTGCTCGTTTAGACTGTGAGAAAGTCGTAGCGTTTGTTGAGTATTTCCGCGCTGTTTATAGAGAACCAAATACTACGTATCCTACCTCACTTCCCCCCACACATTAGCTGGGTGGATTTCTCCACGGAATCAGTTTACAGGTTGTTGTCAAAGCTCCCCAACAGATATTCCACATCTCCCGATAATATTCCTTACGTGTTTCTCAAACGTGCTGCTCTGGGCCTGGCTAAACCACTCACTCTCCTCTTTAGTAAGTTCTTGTTGTTAGGTGATTGTCCTGATATTTGGAAAACAGGGTTAGTTAAACCGGTCCACAAAAAAGGTTCCCCGCAACGTGGTACACAACTATCGACCCATTTGTCTTACTTCTTGTGTCTGTAAAGTTATGGAAAGAATTATTTGTTCTAGTATTCTTTCGTTTCTGCTTGGAAATAACATCCTTAACTCTGCGCAGCACGGGTTCCTCAGCAAACGTTCTACGACAACTGCCCTGCTTTCAACCCTTCCGCGGTGGCATAGGGAGTTGGATCGAGGATCTTATGTGTCCGTCTGCTTTGTTGATTTCAAGAAAGCATTTGATTCCATCCCTGTCTCGCTGCTTCTCAAAAAGTTAGAAGGCGTAGGCATTAACTGGCTGCCTTCTCCGTTTTATTAGCTCGTTTTTGAGCAATAGAACGCAGTCGGTAGTCATAAATGAAGAGCGTTCCTATTTATACCCTACCACCAGCGGAGTTCCACAGGGTAGTTGCATCGGGCCGCTAATGTTTCTGATATATGTTAACGATCTCCCCATGGTTTTCCCTCCTGGCGTTCACATTTCCCTGTATGCCGATGATTCTAAAATTTTCACTATAAACAATGCTGGCCTACTGCAAGATGGAATCGATGCCTTGGCCAGTTGGGCTGCCAGGTGGGAACTTGAGATCTCTGAGGAGAAGACAACGGTAATGTGCTTAGGGATAAACCACCCAGACGTCGTTTTCAGTTTGAACGGTTCCCCTCCTAGAAATTCCGACTATATTCGCGATCTCGGAGTCAGTTATGACGCAAATCTTGATTTTGAGCGCTTTATTAACTGAAATCGTTACCAAAGCAACCATCAGATCAAATTACATCTTGCGAGCCTTCCACTCACGTAACCCTGTGTTGCTCTTCAGACTGTTTACGATTTACGTAAGGCCCATGCTTGAATATTGTTCTCAACTGTGGTCACCATATAAAGCATATCTAATTGATAGAGTGGAACAGGTACAGAAAAGGTTCACCTATAGGATTTTTGCTAGGAGAGGCACGCGTAGGATCTCGTATGAGAAACGGCTTACTTCTCTTGGCGCGTTATCTTTGGAGAACAGGAGGAAGATTGCTGACTTGGGTTTCTTGTACAAGATAATCTTTAATGAGGTTGACTTGGCCGTTGAAGATCTATTCCGTGTTTCTCCATTCAATAATATTACTAGGGGCCACCCGTACCGACTATGCTTAGTTGGCTCTAGCACAGCATCTCTCAGAGGTTCGTTTTCTTACCGTGTAATTGTTCCCTGGAATAACCTTAGCAATGACCTCTTCAAATTCAGGAAAGCCAGTTCGTTCAAAAAGGCGTTGGCGAAAATGTTGCATAATCTATGGTATGGCGGTGTTTATTAGCCAGAATAGTCCTCTTTTGATACCACTTTATGCGCCAAATTGTCGCCAAGATCCACCGGCCTTTTGTTTGTCCGCCGTTTTTTTTACTGATTTTCGCAATGAACAGAAGTCTAAATGAATCGAATATTTTTATTATTTTTGTCGTGGTGCATTATGGTGCCCTTTCATGGTTTGGTCTTCAATTTTGGCTATTTTCTTCCTCGTTCCCTGAGTTCTAGTGGGTCGGACGCACGCTAATTACCGTTGCATGGCCCCGTGCCTCCTTATTTCTTCCTCTAAGTGACCTCGCCTCTCGTTCCTTATGATGCTACCTTCAATCGGATAGTGGGCCTGAAGCTGGGTTGTTAGGGGTAGGGAATACCTGACATCCGAAAACCCAGCTTCAGGTATACAGGCGTGCCCTGGTGCCCCTGTATGTGGTGTTATCCCTAGCACCATCCACTTGTTTTGATTTTCGGTTACCATTTCCCTCATGTATCGGGGGCCAGGTTTCACTTGTTTACTCACTATTCATTTCGCGACCATAGCAGCGGTTTTTTCGTGTGCCTTAGCCATGTTATATGTCGGTCATTATATGTTGTCCTCATACGGTTTGGTTAATAGGATCCTTATCTATCAATGTTCTCTATTAAGTTCTCAGTTGTAATTTTTTTAGCTTCAGTTTTTATGTTTTCTAGCTTTTCTTAGATGTCAGTTAAGAAGCTTTTTGTTGTTTTCCTGACGGTTGCCCGTTTTGTTTGACTGACGGTCATACAATAATCAATAAACAATAAACTCCGAAACGTTTCTAAACTCTAGGCGGACATGCACAGAAAGATATTATTAGGTCATCCCATTCAAACTGGCCGCTACATATAGAGGAATGGCAGAAAAGCAAAGGGGATAGAGCAGCGGGCTACTATACCATTTGGAAGCTAGTACCTTAAGCTGTGTGTGAAATTTGGCGAACCTAGCCCCAGAAGAAGTTCTCGAGAAATTGAAAAGAAGCCCGAGTGGTGAAAATCGGCGCCGGTTTTTCAAATCAGGTGTCATAACAGGAAAGTGCGCTGCTCAATTTCGAGTGGCACCGGACCAGTAGTTGTGTATAATGGTGTTCTTGAAGTACAAGGTGAAAGTTTGGTTCAGGAGCCCGAAGAAGGAAGAAAGGAAAAAAATTGTTGTCGTGGATGGTCCCATAATGTTCATCCTGCACAAGAAAAAAGGGTGGATGAAGTCAAGCGCTGAATGTCTGATCACAGAGCCTGGACCTTTGTCGAGCTTCCCCGCGAGACTGACATCCCTGCTGCAATTACTGTACGTGTTATGACCGATAAACTGAGGATGGTCAAGGGGGTGTGCGCATGGGTACCCAATTTTCTTATAGAAGCACGAACGCAGTACTCTATACCTCTAGCAGTAATGTTCTCAGCATGAGATGTCACTCACAACTGTGAAAACGCACCCAGGCCTTAGATGAAATGGGGTGGTCTTGGACCTCGAGCCGAAACTCACAATCGTCAATTTTGTATCAATGCAGATGAGAAGCCGCCCAAATTCTACCATGAGGAATTACGTGGGTGCAAGTGGATGATCATCATAGCGAAGGATTCCCACACTGTGGCTTTCAGGCGGCTCTATACAGAGAATAAAATCGTCGCTGTCGGTGTATATTGCCTGTTCCTCGGCAATCATATCGACAAATGGATGATACCACACAACTACAAGAAGGCCACCGTTGCTCGTCATAGAGCCAGACCCTGAGTAACTGTATTGTAGGCCAGTGCGGGGCAACCAAGGCAATAATACTGAGACCTGGTTCAATCGCCCCATTCGCTCAACATAAAGCCGTTCGATTCCAACTGATCTGGTTAGTCGAGGGTACTCTCTGACGGCAAACGCTACAATGCTTTGTCATTTGCCGAAACTGGCATCAACAGCAACTTACCCACACTTGTTGAAAAATGGAAGGTACCAGAGGTCCAAAGGCTTTCGGGGCACTGGGAGCGGGTCATTGGTGAAGGGAGGATTTATTTGACCTAAGGCTAAAATATTACTTTTTATCTATTCTCCTTGTTTTATTCAAATGAAACCGGCGGCACGTTTGAATGGGGTGACCTAATAGAAAATCGGAAAAATAGAAAGAACAGAAACCTGGAATACAAACATGAAAGCGGCTTTCTTGATTTTTACCCATCTCAATCGCGCGATTCAGTTCGCGCGATCCCAAATGCGTGATCCAGTTGGCGCGATCCGCATCGCGCGGTTCAGTTCGCGCGACCCCAATAGCGCGATCTAGTTCGCGCAATCCCAATCGTGCGATCGCGAAATCTCAACGCGCTCTTGTGTATAAGACTTTTCCGCCCGGAACTTGCTTTTTTTCAATTTCTGGGTGGAACTGGTGACAAATAGTGAATTTTATCCATTGAAGTAGGAAAAACATTAACCAGGGATTCCGCCAAGTTACCATGGAACTTTGAATGGAGACCTGGGTATCGATAGAGTCTATAAGGTTATTTACAAATATAGATAGCAAAACTGCAACCTGCATTTCACAAGCAACTTATGAGCAGGTAATTGTAATGGTGCAGGGTGGAGGCTTGGTGGTGAGCTGTGAAGCATAAGCGAGGAATCGCATACGTCGAATCGAGTCGTGGTGGTTCAGTTAAGGTTCGACGTTCGACGACTCGATTCGACGTATGCGATTCCTCGCTTATGCTTCACAGCTCACCACCAAGCCTCCACCCTACTGCACCATTACAAACTTTACCTGCTCATAAGTTGCTTGTGAAATGCAGGTTGCAGTTTTGCTATCTATATTTGTAAATAACCTTATAGACTCTATCGATACCCAGGTTTTCATTCAAGTTCCATGATGTTGGCGTACTTCCCTGGTAAGTGAGGGAGCTAGGGAGCCTGCGATGAGACCACCACTATTTGGGCACTTTTCCGCTGTCACAGCATCAAGATACTTGGAAAAATGTCAGAAACTTTCTCAAAAAGTGTGAGCCGCCTACGAGAGTGCCTGTTGCTGCCGATCAAAACCAGGCACTGAGAACCGATGTCACGTTTGTAATCAGGACCCGGAGTTTCCCCTAAAGTCCAAGTTTACAGTAACTTACAAGGGAACCCCAACAGGTCGATCCGGCCATTTGCATATATATATATATATATATATATATATATATATATATATATATATATATATATATATATATATATATATATATATATATATATATATATATATATATATATATATATATATATATATATATATATTGGAAGGTCTTGACCGCTGAATCCAAATCTACCCTCGGAATTGCGGGAACGATTCCTGAAGGGAGTTACGGACATTTAATCCCTGCTCTGTTCGCACAAGTTGAGAACGGTAACTGCATGCGGCAAGCGGCCGATGGCCTAGTGGATAGGCGCACTGCTTCAGAGACACAAGGTCGCATGTTGGATTCCTTGACTCTCGAAAATTTTTGCTTTTATTCAAAACACTTCATATGAGTCCCTAAAACGCTTCTGTTTGGCCAATTTACCTAGTTCTCTGATTTCCCTCAACGGATACGCCAGCTTCGGGCACAACATTACGACAGAACAAGAAAGCGACAACTGGCTGTTTTTCGTGCGGAATGCCACGTGTTGGTAGATCACAATCATGGGTGCTGCCATATCGGGTAATTTTGCACAGAACACGTGGACAGGATTTCGTTCAGAATTGAATAATTCATCACCACTTTTCTGAACTGGTGAAGAACTGTAACTGTACCGTGTGTGGGGAATATTCAACTATTACCACCCCAAAGAGTCAAAATTTTTCTTCGCTGAAACTTTGCCCACACAGGTAGTAATTCGGTGTCCTGATCACGAATATAGCACTCTTTACGGCGTGGCGCCAATTTGGCGCTGCCGCATTTCTCACCAAATTCGACGTAAAGTTGCATAGTAGGGTTATTTGATGTCCTGATCACGAATACCGCATTAGTTCTCAGCGATGGCGCCATTTGACGCCAATATGGCGCCGGCGCCTGTAGCGCGGGCTCTAGGTGGTTTCAGACCGAGCGGATGTGATATTCGTGTTCAGGAGGTCGAATTACCCCTAGAACTCAACTTTCAGCCAAATCTGCCTCTGTAGAAAAAAGTCGATCCAGATCCCGGAAAACTGAGGTAGTGATATGAGTAGTGCCGTACTTTTGTATTCGCTGTGCATTGTGAGCTTGTTTTGTTTCCACATTTCTTGGAGGAGTAAAACATGTGCTCTCAAACCATAAGATCTTCATTGCTTACTGCAAGTAATAAACGGATATCCTCATAATAAACTTCTTGAAAGGAAACAGAAAAGGCGAGTTGCTTGCTCCTGATGTCAAATAATTAAAGAACTAGGTAAATTGGCCAAACAGAAGTGTTTTAGGGACTCATATGAAGTGTTTTGAATAAAAGCAAAAATTTCCGAGAGTCAAGGATTCCAACATGCGACCTTGTGTCTCTGAAGCAGTGCGCTATCCACTAGGCCATCGGCCGCTTGCCGCATGCAGTTATCGTTCTCAACTTGTGCGAACAGAGCAGAGATTAAATGGTCCGTAACTCCCTTCAGAGAATCGTTCCGCAAATTCCGAGGGCAGATTTGGATTCAGCGGCTCAAGACACGTCCATATATATACATCTCATTGCAAATGGCCGGATCGACCTGTTGGGGTTCCCTTGTTAGTGTGAAATGTGTTCGCGCCAAACTGCCACCGATTTGTATGTCGCGAAAAATGTCATGTTACTGATAAGGACACTTTTTCAAATTTACACGTTGACAGTGGCGTTTCCGTTTTTCAACCATTGAGTGCGGATAAAATTCCTGTGATTGTTCTGGAAAGCACTCGTATAAGGAATTTTCGATTAGAAGAAAGCCTAAGTAAATCCTGTCCATAACTCATATTGTTATTCCTTGCAAGTAGTTAAAAAGGAAGCGTAGCAAACGTGGTAAGCTGAACGCATGTTACGCCATGCATATGCAAAACATATATAGCCTCTTTGAAGAGGCTGAAGAAAACATCAGCAGACTGTGCCGGAGTTTTCCGTCCTTTTGAACAGTGTGAACAGTGCAGTGTATGGAAGCACCCAGGAAACTGTAGTGGTAGCATTAGCAGCCTAAAGCACGGTGCTGTATACGCCCACCGCGGTCTTACAATTTACTGTGTGCCACTTACGGTACTCGGACAGTAATACTCAGGGTACAGCATGGGGATGTGTCAAATGGCGGTGTGGGTACGACCCCCCCCCCCTCGAAGAGGGTCCGGACACGA